>LDKF01005092.1:0-11806 GCA_001026735.1 Rotylenchulus reniformis | reverse complement strand
CGTCTTCTTTCTAAGGCCGGCTAGCCTTTTCAGCCTGCCCTTGGGCAGCCAATACCGAAAATCGAATTTTATCCTGAAACTCAAGTTCGTGACCGAGGTATGACCCCAAAAAAACTTATTGCATCATTTTTCGGTCGAACTTTTATCGTGTTTCAAAATTTTTGTCATTACATTGCGAAGCAGAATTCATCCAATTATTGCCTTTATACAATCTGAGTTTCAACCTGCCCGTAGGCAGCAAGTGCAATCCCCAAAATTTATATTCCCTCGGCAACCGAAAAAGAATGACACCGAGAGTCGCTTCTCTTAGACCCAAAAATAAGAAAATTTAATTTTTATTTCGAAAAGGAAGAAAAAAAATTGTTGGTATAAAGGGTAAAAGGATAAAAAATGTGCCCTTTATCGGTCACAGAAAGTTACTCAGTGTCCACCACAGCTCTTATCACTCCTCCATCGGTGCCGATATTGAAAAAAAATTGTTCGATAAATTATTGTCTTATATACCCTAAAAAAACCGTTCGAGTCTCGAGTATATTTCTGTGAGTAACTCAGCCTTCCTCGCATGCTTCCTCTCACCATTTTGCAAGAGAGCTGCCGACATGTCGAATTTCGAGCTGCACCTCCTCGAATTTAAAAATAAAATATGGACATAAAATTATATATATATATATATATATAGAATAATTTAATAGTTTCTACTTTCTCTATTTATGATTCATAATCTGCTCTTACTGGAATCAATAAACATATACGATGAGAATAATGGTTATTATGTCGACCAATTAACTGCAAAAGATAGCGTGGGCTTCTGCGTATCAAGTAAATATGCCAACCGATGAGGGATCAACTCAGAGAAATCGACGGGCAACTCTTATCGCATTTAAGAAAAGTCCTGATCGGAAACATATTCTCGCTGACTATTTTCAGAAAATGACAGAATAATTTAGCAATAAATAAGTTTATAAAATAAAACATTTAGAAAAAGATATATTCTAAATCTAGAAATATAAAATTAATAAAAATCTGTTAATTAATTTTAATTAAAAAATAATTCTATTATAATTTAAGATATAAAAAATTTTCTACTATAAATTTTCTATTAATATTTTAAGAAATAATTTAAAAATATAATAATATTAGCGATAATTATTTTAATACAAAAACCTAATAAAATTGGTATCCTTGGTCAAATTGAATCGATGGATCAAAATTTAAAAAACTCATAAAAAACAACTCATGCAGTGTCTGCATCACTCTGGGAAATTCCTAGACATTGCCATTTATCCGACTTACATATTAGTCACTTTGGCGAATTCTTTATAATATTGTCTTCTTATGTTGTGTCGTTGTAAAATATCAAAATATATTTCAATTCAAATATTTGTTTTTTATGCAAACAAAAATTTAAAGAATATTTTTATAAAATATAATTCAAGGATTTTTTTAAACTTTATAAAAATTATATTTAATTTCATAATTAAAAAAATTTATTTAAACTAAAACTATATATTAAATCGAAAAGATTAAGAATTAATAATTAATTTTTAATTTTTTAATTCAAAAAAAAATAAATATAATAGGAAACTCTCTAGTTGATCTTCTATATTTATATGTTTTTTAACCATAGAATATAGCTTATGTGGGAGAGCTGGGAGAACAAAGTTAGTAAGATAAGATAAAAGAATTTTTAGTATCATTTTCATTTGAAATTATTATATATAAAATTAAAAGACCGAAGCCAAATAATCGATGGACCAATCTAAATGATAATAAAGTAATTACTATATTATTTTTTTATTTAAAAAATTAATCATTAATGGTAATTTATACTAAAAAATATTAAACATGCATAGATGGAAGGATATCATCTATTAAATTAGTATCATAAAATTGTTAAAATTTTATGTTTTCTATTAGATATTCAAGAATTTTTGGAATAAAGATAAAGCAGAGAAGTTAAAAAATAATGTTTTTAAAACTTTTTAAATTTAATTAATTGATAGATTAAAATTTATTATTAAAATCTAATTTTATTTTACTTAGTATGTATGAATGATTTCTTAGTCTATCCGCTTAAGAGCTCACGGATAGGCTATTGTTAACGATGACTGACGTTTCACAAATTGCTATAAATAAAAAATATATAAAAAGTTAATTTTTTATTACATAAATAAAACTTTTATAAAAAAAATATAATTTTATTCTTTGGAAAAGGAAAAGGGGTAAAAAAAATTCAATACAACTGTAATAAAAAAAACAGAAATATTTAAAATTAAAAATCTGTTTAAGAAATTTATTTTAAAATATATTTCTTTTAATATAATTATTTTTCGAGACTTAGTCTTCAATCATATGACTGCCGACGAAAGAGATCTATAACTTTTTAATCGAAGAAGCGCATTTTTTGCCTTTTGGTCTTTCTCTATATACATAATTTCTTTCAATTAAAATGGAATATTTAACAATATAAAATAATTATTTCAAATTTATTTCCAAAAACAAACGATGATTAAAATAAAATAAAATTCTAATTTTAAAACTAACTTTTTGAAAAGATAAAAAATAATAATTATAAAATTATTATAAAAAATTAGGCTATATTCCTATTGCAGTGAAATTAGATTTCTGGCAAAAAGTAGTAGCGGCCACTTTAAAAAAGTAGATAGAAGTTTTTATTCTGATATCGGAATGATTAAACTATTAAAAGAATATTAATATTTTACAAACAAACATTTTAATAAAGGAAATAAGTCATTATAAGAAAGTAATGAAATTTGCTCTTGTCTATCAAAAATAAAAATAGATATGCATAAAGCATGAATATTAAATATGTTAAATTATTTAAGATATCTCTTTATATTTGAATTGTAAAATTTCTTAGAGTCTTTCTTAGATATAATAAAATAATCCATTTATTGAAAACAATACCTAAAAATTATAATTATGATGTCTAAAAAGAAAAAAATGATAACAAAGCTTAAACTAACTAAATAAGTGTTGTGTTGCGTGAGTTTATAACATATAGCTTAATAAAATAGACATAATAACAAAATAATTTAAAAATAAATAATACCCATAAAGAAATATCAAATAAACTTTCAATTATTATATGAAATTGGTTGATAAACACGAACGAGGAATTGATTAAAACAACATCTTTTCGCGTATCAGTTAAAAAATTAGAAAAATTAAAAAATTTATTAATATTTAATATATTTTGCTAGAAGATCATATCACAAACGACTCAAATGACCATATCACCTTCGACCTGGCCTACATCTCAAAAATCTTTACCACCTTAATTAAAAACTAGTATGAATTTCCCTATGGATAGATTTCCCATTCACAAATCTTCTGTGGACATAGACAACTTGCCTCCCTCTCCTCGTCCAACTAATAGTCCACAACCGAATCATCTGCAGCTCCATCGAACAGCACATCGGTCCCCATCCACTTTCCCTTAAACGTACCACAGTCGAGCGCAGGATAAAATCTTATTTTAAAACATAACATAAATTAATTACAAATAAATAATTATCCTATAGCTGTGTTTGTAAATAATAAAATTATAAGATTATAAAAACTAATATATAATATATAAAATATATTATTAAAACTTTTAATTAATCCATAATTTAAATATAAAAATTAATGAATTTTTTAATCACTAAATAAGAGTAATTTTTGAATATGATTTTTTTAAAATTTTGGATTATAGTTAAAAAATTGTTGGATTACAGTTCACTGAATCAATTTTGTTTCTATGGTAAATAATACTTATAATTTAATCCTTATAATTTTTTAAGGAACAATATTCAATAATCAAATATGTACAAAAAGAAATGGCCTCGTTCTTCTTGAACAGTTTAAAAAGGAACAAATGATTTTATTCGAATTAATTGTTTGGTATAATATAATTATTAATATTTATTATTAGTAATTTTTCATTGACATAAAAAACCAAAAATAGAACACGGAGGAATAATTCATGACATATTATGCCGAAAATTTTGATGTAGTAGTAATAAATAACACAATCTCCTAAAATCACCAAAAAATTAGAAAAGCAGAAATAAGAAAGAAAATTGTGAAATAAAACATAATATAAAGATTTAAAGAATTGCATAATATAAAGAAAGAAATGCATTGATCAATAAATAAAAATATCATAATAAATAACATAAAATTAGTAAAAACTTATTCTTCTCTTATACATGAAATATTATATATTGCACAAAATCATCAATTATATTAAATTGGAACCAAATAGAGATTATAAAATTACTATAAAATGAAAATTAAATTTATTAAAAACTATTTGATTGATAATAAACATCCCAATTATTTTTTTTTGGATTTAATAAATTTTTATTGGCTTATGTAAAAAGCAAAAATTAATATTTATAAATTTTTTGAAAGTGGAAAGAATCAGTATAGTAATAAAAATCCCTTGACGTACTGACAAAAACTTCCCTAATCAGAGAACAAGTAATAATTTGAAAAAGTAAATAATATGATGCGAAACCATTTTAAAAATTGACAAAATAATATATTAACTTTATTGATTTTTTCTAATAAAAATATAAAATAAAGAGAAAAAATCTATTTATTTTTTGTCTAGTTTTAAATAATAAAATTAATTTAACAGAAAATTGTAGTCTATAAATAATTTAATATCAATCCATTTATTACGCATCTAAACTCCTTATTAAATTCATTAGATCAATAATTTTAGTTTTAAATATATTTTGATATAGCATAATTTAAAGAAGAAATAAAATTATATAATATAAATAAAATAAAATGAGAAATTAATATAAATATTTTTTTTCTATAGAAGTTTAAAAATAAAAATTATCCTATTACCATATTGTTAAAAAACCTATTCATTAATTAATTATGTAAAAAGATAAAAATTCTCCCAATATATCACTTAAGTATCATCATACTTATTAGCCTTTTTAGTCTCTGATATTTAAAAAAATAATAATTTTATTAATCAATTTTTGCCACTAATTGAATATATTTATTTAAAAAATATTAAATCATTAATTACAAAAAATAAAAAAGCAAGAGTAGTTATTTTTTTCAAATATTAATATATATTTTATAATAAAGATTAATTTTTTAGAAATAAACTTTGAATTTCAAAAAACACCTTTCTTCTTGAAAAAGCTACGAAAAAACATGATTCGATTATGGAACCTCATAATACCATCATTGGCTTAAACAATACAATCCAAGCTGTCTATTATTGTTAATGAAATATTATGTAAAAAATTAAAAAAATGATTCGATTACAAAAAGAATAAGCTTAAGCAAATTAAAATGTTAAATATTGCTAAATTTATAAAATAATGTTAAATACTGTTAAATACTGCTAAATTTATAAAATAATATTAATCATGAAATTAATAATAAAATTCATATGTAGATTCAATAACCCATGAACATATCGGATATTTTGGTGGAAGTTATGTTGCTTCAAAGATTAAAAGGTTGTCGACTTTTGCAGACACGACATTTGCAGATATTGGTTATTTGCCATTATAACTCGATACAAACCAAACTTATATAAATGATTTTGTTGTCAAAAAATAGAACAGAAAATTAGCTGTAAATTAAATCAAGGAATTCAAATTCATCTTCTGTGAAAAATTTGGCCTAAATACTTTGAATTTGGTCAAAAATATTATTTTGGCCACACAGAGGATTAATTTAAATATGTATAGGCTCATATTTAACTAATTTTTTACTCTATTTTTTGGTAACTAACAAGGTTTTCTAGATTTCGTTTAAACCGAGTTTTAATGTGATGTGCAAATGTCGTGTCTGCAAAAGTCGTACCATAGATTAAGAGGGTCTGACAATCGACCCAACTTTAATGATAATTTATTTAATTAATAAATAAAAAATTTATTGCATAAAAAATATGATGATTTTATAAAATTTGAATTTTATAAAAATCATATTTTCGCGATTTTTAAAATTCAGTAGTAAATTTTTAAATGAATCCAGGTACCGATATAAAATTGCGCCTGTATATTCTATAAATTCCAAAGTTAATAAAAATTTGAAAAAAAAATTAATTTTTTTATAAATTTGTAAATACCTTAGTTCTCGAATAAACTGTTTTTTGATAAAAATCTAAATAAATAAAATAAACTTATTCTTTTAAAGAAATAATAATTAGATAGATCATAAATATAAATGAGATATATATATAATTATTATTAAGAAGAATAGTATCATTCTAAATAGCTCAAGATAAGATCGATTCTTAAAAATGCTAAGGTACTTTAGCACACATTAATTAATGTCAATATCCGATATCATATTATTTAATTAAAAGAATAATTTATAAATAATTTAAAAATTTTAGATTTATTTTATGCGGAGTAATTAATTTTTTAAAAAGTTAAATAAGCTTATCCCAAAAGAAAATTTAAATATATTTTTTATACGAATAAATAATAAAATTTTTCTTGAAATGCGGATATTAAAGAAGTAATTTTTATAAAGCCATAATGGATATAGAATATTTAAAATATAATAAAAATAATCTAATAACTACTAAAGATGACTAAGCTCTGGGATAAAGGACTTTATACCAAAAACCAGATGTCACAGCAATTTGCATCGAATGCAATATTAAATATCTCGACCTAACGGATCAAAATAGGGCATGAAAAAACATCTGGTTATCTATTTTATCACAGAGATAGGTATCATTAAAAAATAAAAAAATAATCTTCGATCATTATAAAATCCATAATTAAATCAGAATGGACAATATTATTCTTTATAATATCATTTAATTAATGTATTATAAAAATTACTAAAATATTTATAAATTAAAATAATTTCTATAATTTATGATAAAACTATCAAAATTATTCATATTTTTTTCGATTATATATTATTTGTTATTCAAATCCATATCGCAACAATCGCATTTATAAATCATGAAAGTAACATACTGATATTTCTGCTTTAATTTACAGAAATAAAAAATTAAATTGTGAACTGAAACAATTTATAGTATATTTTGACTTTTTATATCCTTTCGTTTAAATAGATTGATAATAAATAATTTATTGCTTAAAATTATTTATTTGAGTTTAATAATTTAAAAATAATTATAAAAAAATATTAATAAGATTAGAAAGTTTTGATAATTAATTCAACACAAATTACTATAATTTATACCAAAAACCAATGTCACAGCAATTTGCATCGAATGCAATATTGAATATCTCGGCCTAATGGATCAAAATGGGGCATGAAAAAAACATCTGGTTTTCCTTCAATAAAATACCTATCTTAAAAAAGAATAATTTTCTTAAGAAACTGGTCCAAATTTTCAAATAATGAATGTTTAATTTTCTACAACAATAGAATGTAAAAATAACAAAAAATATAACCCTTTTTTCACTCGCAATTTTTCTGATTTTCTTTTTATTTTTCATTTTTTATATAAAATAATTTATAATTAAAATAAAATATGATTAAAATAATTTATAAAATTCATATAAATTATTAAAATTCAAAAATAACTAACATATAAATCTTTTTACTAAAAATAATGTTTTATTAAAAAACTAAAATACTAAACCAACTGACCAACTGAATCAATGCAGGTGGCAAGTAATAAAATGTCATTAATATTTTTAATTTATTGTTTTAAATAAAACCACATTAATATAAGTAAGATAATGTAATTGAAAATATAATTTGTTATCACGGGGAAGACGAGCGTTCATGGGTGTCAGCCTACACGCACGTTGAACTGAATTTTTAAATGTAATAAATAAGAACTTTCTTCAAATTAATTAAAAAGTACAAGAAAATTTTAAGGCTAATTCGTATGGATTCAAATTAATGCTTTTTTAAATATAAAATTATCATATATTTAGTTATTATGAAAGATTGAGGTTATATTTTTCGTATAGAAGTGATAACGTTAATCCTCTGATTTAATACTCTAAAAATTTCTAAATTAATATAATAGAAATAACAATGGTATTTTGATGGAATAGAAAGTGGAACTGGTGGTATAATTTAAATTGGTAATAATTTTATAATTAATCAAAAATTTAAGAAAAATTAATGAACCTTACTACATCTAATTATTGTATTCGATAATTTTATTTAAAGATAAATCAAAATATGGAATAAAATTAAATTTATAGAAAAAAATTTAAATTGAACAAGATTTTTAAAAATTTTAAAGAATTTTTACGATGAATTTTAAATTTTTATAAATTTTTATACATAAATAATTGATTATCAATGTCCTTAGATGTCATAAAATCTAAAAATAAAAGAATGAAAAATGGAATATTAATAATTGTTTTTAAATAATTATAAAGAGAATTTTTTACAACAATTAAATATAACTATAGTAACGAATCTGGCTTAATTGAGTAAATTTAAATTCATTTTAATTTAAAAATAATAAAAAAACTTTTTTATTGGTAAAGATTTTTTGTTAAAGTAAATGTGAATCATGGCAACTTTCTAGAGGATGGCGGTCGAAAAAATCTTTACTTATGATCAATAACTAAAAATTTCTTTTGCCTTGTTTGGAGGCCCAACATTTATGTATATAATATTTTATTTTTCCAACGTTTATGATAAAAATCGTGAAAGTTAAATACAAACTTTGGTGATTTATCCATTGAACAGATTATCTCTTTATACCGGCCATCACTCCAAACAGGTCCAGCAGGATAATAAGCATCAAAATCTGCATGGAAACCGTGCTGTGACGTTTGTTGCCGTTGCACCAATCGGTGGAGCATATGGAACAATTCATCGATTATATATTCAGGTTAGAAAAATAACCTCACCGGTTCTTCGCCGGTATCGGCACCGGCACCACAATTGCCCTTTCTAATTTCACCTTTTGAGCAGTCCATTTCGATACATTTGACGAATTCTCGCTCTCACTCCCACCAGTTTCTCGAGTATCAGAGCGGTTTGGCAGAGCATCTAGTACGAAGACATTGTTATAATGGATCATAACCAGGCTTGACATACCCACAATGACTGCCAGAAACAAGATGGTCAAGAACAGCAAGATGGAGTTAATGATGAAAGTCATTGGTGTGAAAATTAATTGAAGGATTGTTGAAAATGAGAGAAAAATGTGCTTAATGCCGAACTATAAGTTTAAGGTGGGAAATAGTTTTCATTAGGGATATAGCAAAAAAAATTGGATTAATTTTCCATTCGTCGGATATCGGAATTCAGCTCGATCCCAGTTTTACTCTAGATGCATGTGATAAATCTAATCATCCTAATCATTTTAAAGGTCCGGATTGGAAGTCCTATTTATTGATAATTATAATGATTAAAGATCATGATGATTTTGATGTAAAATAATCGCCATCCAGATCTTTTCTAATTCCCATGAATTTGTACATTTTTTGTGAATCATCTGCAGATCTCGCAGATCCATCCCAATCCCTATGGGCGATTAGGGGAGACTGATTGATTTTCTCGGAATTTTTCTCCCATTTTTATCAAAAAAATATTCAATATGACAGAAATGATAGCTTTCAAGTCCAAAGCATCATGTCGTTGTATTTTCATTATAAAATTTTTAGAAAAAATTTAGCAATTTCTATACTTCGAATCCTTTCTTAAGAGACTATTTTTCGAATCCTTTCTTGAGAGACTATTTTTCGACAAGAAATTTTTTTGGATATTTCCTTTTTAATTCAACTTGACATTTGATATAGGTGTTAACTTGCCAGACCCTCTGGATAAATGCTTATTATCATTACAAGAAGTATTTATTCTAAGAAATATTTTTTTGCCAAATTCTTTTAAAAATTTTTAAAATTTCCGCATAACATGATTTTTGCAGAAGGTTTTAGTTTTTTCAGAAGGTTTTTTTTTTGGTTTTAGTTTTTTAATTTATACAAAAAATATGATGCTTAAAAGATAATTATTTTAATTCAAATTTTTGTATAACCATCGACGCATAAGAGACCGCTATACATTTATTATTATTTTATATATTTAATATAGATTTTTCTTGATATTTTAGATAAAAAATTTAAAGGTATTTTATAAAATTATTTTTAATTATTTATTCATTATCTATTTTATACAAAAAATTGTGGTGATATGATAATCATTGATCTCTTTAAGATTAATTTCTGGATTTTTTCAATTAGTATCTTCATTTTGTTTAGTATTAATCTTCTAATCAAATCTTTTATACAACAAATACAAAAGCAACTTACTTTCAATTAATTAACTGTTTTTATTGGAAAAAATAAATTTTTTGGTTAATTATTTTTGATTAATTTTTATCAGCCTTAAATTATCTTTATTTTTTAATTCATAAATTTGGATTATCTATTATTTATTTTATTATTTATTTTATTTTTGAAAATAAATTTATTTCTTTTATATTTATCTGGTTAATTAACTGTTAATTAATTAAATATTTAATTAAAGTTAATTAAATGAATTAATATTTAAAAATGAATATGTAAAAAAATTATTAGCTAAAAAATATTTATTTATTTCAAATTTTTTTTAAATAATTTTAATTTTCTATTCATAATTGAATCCTATTATAACAAAATTATTGTTATTAACTTACTGTTACGTTTTTATTATATTATTCAATTATATGTAAGTTTAAAATTATAAAAATTTTATTGTATTTAATATTAATTCACATGGGCCAATACTTGAGCTAGTATTAGCCACAAATGAGACATTTTTCCAATTCTATTTTTATTTTATCATAATTTTTAGAATAATCTAATTCAAATTTTTACAATAATCTAATTCATAAAGGGTAAAAATTCATTATTTTAATTATTTCCTAATTAATAAATTTTATATAGAAATTTCTAGTTTTAGCTCAATTTATAAAAAAGATTTTTCAATAATCATTCAGTGATTTGAAAAGGTATTAAACCCTTTTAAATGTCCATTGAAGATATTTTGTTGGTTTTAAACATTGAAAATTTTTGTTTTATTAATTTAACGATACTATGGAAAGTCTTTTAAATGTTAGATTTCTTATTTGGTTTTCTATTTAAATTTTCGTTTAAATAAAAAACCGTAATATGAAAAATATAGTTTATAAATTTTTAAATTGATTCTAAATCGAATTTTTCTTCACTTACTTGCTCATTTTTGAGAGCTATGATAATTGTTTCTTTTTTTAAATTTTCATAATGATATGTCATTAATACGATTTTTGATTAATTTAATCTTCATATTAATTATGGTTTGTCTGGATATCGATCGGGTTAATGTGTTGATTATAGCGAATTTTTTTTTTGAAAATTTTTAATATAGTATAACTCAGCACTATTTGAAATTTATAAAATATATTAATATCAAATATATACTGTAATTTTCTTTTGATTTTTTAAATTTTTAACAAATTTATTATTTAAAATTTTTATTTTTTGATAGGATTTCACAGTCGAAATATACATTGTCGAAATGACCGGTCGCGAAATGAATGCGAATGAAAATAAAAGTGGATCGATGAAAAGGAGAGGGCGAATGACTTTTTTCCAATGAATAATATTATCGATGGAGGAGAAGAGGCTTCCTATTGGTGTGTTTAGCTATGGAAAATCCATAGAAGAATGTATCTGAGAGAGTGAGTGAAAATACATTTTCTGCTAAGTGAAAAATTTTGATGGCCAAGGAAGGATACCTTTATAAAAATTTGCTAATTACATTTAAATGTCTGGACAAATTTCCAGATGTGATTGAGCAATTTTTATATGAAAAAGATCAACACTGTAATACATGCGCGGTA
>LDKF01005083.1:0-14359 GCA_001026735.1 Rotylenchulus reniformis | reverse complement strand
TGCCCTTAGAAAGGTGTATTTTGTGCTATTACAAAAAATATTTAACTCAAATAATATAAAAAAATATTGATGTGGCATATAGCCATTGGTGGTGCTAAAAAACTTCCATTGCTTATTAAGATATTATGCTTCATTTATTTTGTTATAGTCGGGATGTATAATAGGTTGATCATTCTCATCGGGAGTTTTATGGACAAGCGTGCTAATGAGTCATTTGCCAAAATTTTTGAAAAGGAGTAGTTGTCTGAACATCATAAAATGTTCGAAATGATAAACAAGTCTAAAATTCGAAATCAACTCAAGTAAGTCATAAAAACAAATTCACAAATTGATCAACTAATTAATGATCAAAAAATTAAAATTAGATGGCGCATCATCGAATAATAAATATTATTGATATGTGACAACAATCAAGTCTTTTAATCCATGTGAAAGCGATATTTACGGATAAAAAGCCAGAAGCCAATTCGGGATCGAGAACAATGATCATTGATCAAACACCGCATTCGATGATCACATCTTCAAGGAACATTCGCACTCGTCGGAACAGCTCAGTCCGATTTATACTTCTCTTTCTGCTGATGATCCCAGTGCACATCACCAAGTCCATAGAGTTGTGAACGGAGGCGGGGTCCTGGCAGCTCGAACCCTTGACAACTCGAACCCTGGCTGATTCAAGCGTGATAACTCGGCTTAAACGCAACCAAGAAAATTGCTCTTGGTGTGAAAAGATAGGTCTAAATGTCTGCTACAAAATTGCAGAAAAGATCATCCGAATTGGCCAATTCCAAAAAAAGTTATGGCCAAGATAATCACTTGTGTCAGGAAAAAGGCCAATACGAGTGATTATCTTGGCCATAACTATTCTTGTATTAGACCAATTTAGATGGACTTGGACTCATTTTGTAGCTAATTTAATTCTCTATTTTTTGACATCAAGAGCATTTTTCTTGGTTGCGTTTAAGCCGAGTTGTCACACTTGAAATCAGCCAGGGTTCGAGTTGTCAAGGGTTCGAGTTGTCAGTGACCCAACGGAGGCGTCGAAACATTAAGCATTGAATATTTTTGGTTTCTCGAATGCTTTGAGAAGATGACTTTTAGGATTTAAATATAAAATATAGATACCTATGTATCTTATCAGCATAGATTGTGTCTCACACTCATCAATATTGTTTCGGTCTTGAGATAAATTGGTTGAATTATCCTTTAATTTAATTATTATTTTATATTTAAGTAAAATATTTTATATATAAGAAAAATTTTCTCCAATGATGAGGTCCGTACATTTGTTAATTTTTATTTAATTATTTTTTCTGAACTGCGGCTCTATTGGAAGGGAACTTCTATTGAAAATTTTCTGTCTCCAAGTTTCGCACCATATCGCTTTGCATAATACTAACCGTGGTACGACTTTTGCAGATCACATTGTAACTCGGTTAAAACGAAACCAACAGAAACGAATTAGATATAAAAAAATAGAGCAAAAATTAGCTACAGAATGAGTCTAAGCCCGCTTGAAATGGACTTCTGTGAAAAAAGTTATGGCCAAAATATTGATTTTGGCCAAATTCAGAGTATTTTGGCCATAACTTTTTTTGCAGTGGCCAATTCGAATGATTATAGACTTATTTTGCAGCTAATTTTTTGCTCTATTTTTTGACACCAAAGTCGCTTCTCTAGGTTTCGTTTGAACAAAGTTATGATCCGAAAATAACGAATTATCTGCAAATGTCGGGTCTGCAAAAGTCGGCACGCCATGTATTAACTAATAAGTACATATACTATCCAAAAATGTTCATGCTAATGAACAGACAGATAGATGGAAGTAATTATTCTTGACTACAAAAGAAGTAGTGTAAATTAGTGATTGGCAAAAAGGTCGGGGCCGGGCCCGGTGAACCGGGCCCCGAAAAACCCCGACCCCGAAAAACCCCGATCAACTCTCAAATTTATCGGGGCCGGGCCCGGATATCGGGACCCCGAAAAACCCCGACCCCGAAAAACCCCGATCAAAATTTGTCGGGGTCCCGCGGGGTTTTTCGGGGTTTTCTTTTTTTCATATTTTCGCATAATTTTTATTGTTAAATTTTTAAAAAACCACCCAAAATTCGCGAAAAATTATGTCTAGAACTCTAGAACATTCAATTCATATAGTATCAATATTTGTAATGTATAGGGTCCAAATTTTCGACAAAAATTAAATTGATTTTTCAGGTCAGGATTCCGGTGACCCCGTTTAGGGGCCGCAGGAAAAAATTTTTGAAAAATTTTAAAAAATCGGACCTTAGTAATGGATAAAAGGCAATGCGTGATTTCATGATTTTTATTTTTATTGCATCCAATAAAAACTTAAAATTTTGGAAATTTCCCGAAANTTTAAATCGCATTTTTATCGTTCCGCGTTATGTAAAAAGAAATTTTTGCTTAATAAAGAGCGCCGGCGTTCTCAAAAGGGGCCGCCGGAGATGTTTTTTAGGAATAGGATCTTTTTCTTTTAATAAAATTATGTTAATTTTTCAAATTTCTTTTCTACAAATAAAGGAAAAATAATTTTGGTGATGATCACACGTGCAAAATGAAAATAATCACTCAAATTCAATTCAAAAAATTCAAAATTGCATAAATATTACATAAAATTCCAGCCCCGATAACCCCGATAAACCCCGAAAAACCCCGATGTTTTGGATTTGATCGGGGTCGGGGCCCCGACTCCAAAACCCCGAAAAACCCCGACCCCGAAAAACCCCGATCAACCCTCAAATCAATCGGGGCCGGGCCCCGATATCGGGGTTTTTCGGGGTCCCGAAGCCGGGTCCCGATAAAACCCCGACCGGGCCCGGCCCGGTGCCGAACACTAGTGTAAATGTAATACTCAGGTTGGCGATTCATCCTACAAATATTTGAGCCTTTGCGTAATAAATTTATTCTTTATACAAAACTATTTCATAAAAAAATCAAAAATATTTATTTTGATTTAAAATAAAATTTTTACATGCATTAGAATTTAAAAATTCAAACATTTTTCTTATCAAACAATATTCCATAATTATTTTGAACTCAATGATCCTTTTTATGATTTGTAGCAGCAAAATTTTGAAAATGATCCACGTCAATGCTTATCCTATCGTGATAATTGATACCAGATTCGCATTCCCCGCCTTATACTATAAATCCCCCAGCAGGAGTTTAGAAAAGGGTTGAGCGGGACCGGGATTTTTGGCAAAAACCGGGATCGGGACTGACCGGGACTAGCAAAACCGGGATCCGGACCGGGACCAGGTTTTTCAACCGGGACCGGGACTGACCGGGACCAGCCTTTTTCAAAAATTAAAATTTTTTAAGCCAAAATTTTTTTTTGAAAATTTTTATAATTATTTTATCAAAAAAACCTTTAAAAATGCGCAAAAAATAATACTGAATGTTTGTTTAATTTTTTAAAAATTTTGAAATTATCATAGTTTTAAGTATATATAACTATGTATAACAAAAGCTAACTAAGAAACAATTTAGGTCAAAAAATTGTCATTATTTTCTGTAAATTTTTTGATGATTTAATATTATTTAATTTTAAAAAGAATTTAAAATTTTTTATCTTTCACTTAATTTCTCTCATGGGAAGGGAAGAAGGGATCAAGGCCTAAAAATTTTACGAAATATCAAAAAATGCGAAAAAAAAGTTTGAATTTTAGAGTATAGGTGTTAAGCAGAAAAATTGTGCGATTTCAACCAATTACCTTGAGAAATTTGATCAATTTTTGCCAGTTTTTTTTTGGAAAACCATTGTAGTATGGGGTGTCGGCAGCCCCGTCAGGGGTCGCCGGAGTAAAATTTGAAAATTTGGACCCTTTTCTTAAGAAAGTTGGTCGATTTTTTTTATCTGGAAAAATAGGGCCAAGATTTTTGCGAAATGCACTAAATGTGTCCAATTAAATTTTTTAGTTTATTGGGATGTTTTAGTCATAATGAAACTTTTTCCTTTAGGATGTCTACTATAAACAATGTTTTGGTTTGGAATTTGGATATGGTTAGCATGAGTTCGGAGTGCGTGAAAGAAAATGGTGAAAATGATTTTTTTAGTTGTGATATTGCCATTTTAAAGTAGAATTCTAAATTTTTTAGGAAAATTTCACCATTGAAACTTAAACTTTTCACTAAAATCTCCAAAAATTTTGCCAAAAATGCCATTTTTAAGGGTGCATTTTCAGTCTCGGTCAGTCCCGGCTCTGAAAACCGGGATCGGGACCGGGACTCTGATCCCGGAGTGACCGGGAATCACGGCCCGGTCCCGGTGCCGCTCAACCCTACTTTTAACTCAAAATAAAACAGTAAAAAAGTGTAATTCATGCTTGAGTGTCAGGTAAAAAATATGCAAATAAATTTTATATTAAGATGCAAATTTACGTAAAAAAATTATGATGTTGAGTTTTTAAATATGTCGTATAAAACGCAATAGGTTTTTATAAAAATAGCTACATCTGAAAGAAATCTAATATCTAATCACGCAAAAAGCTGCAAAAATATTACATTTGAAGCACAATTACAAAGAAAATCAAATCTCTATAATTGTGATGAAAAAATTGAATTCAAATTTTTGAGAATAAGGAGAATAAACTAAAAATACTTACCCATCCGTTACATGTCCGACAATTTTAACTGAATGGTTTTGATTCAGATTGAACACTGAAGAAAATATATTGGATAAAATGACCTAAAAATTATAAGGACATATAAAAGCGAATAAATTTTTTCATATATTTAATTAAAAAATAAATATCTTACTTAGGTTGGAAACTAAGTTCTGAGCCCTCCTCACCAATTCCGCAAAATTTTTTTTTATAAAATCAAATACATACAATAAATCCACATAATATCCGTTATTATTTATTATTATCGATAATAAATTACTTTTTTTTATGCTAAAAATTAATATCACTGATCAAATAAATTAAAGAGTTTTTGAACCGAATGCAATATGAGGTCATTTTTGACATGGTCTACTTGGGATAATTTTTTCACAACAATGAAAAGGGCTAGAGAACCAATTCAAATCGTAATCTGATAGAGCACAGTTTAAAGAATATTCTGGGTAAAAATGAACTTTCTAGCCCATCTGGTAGTCTATTCCCAGGGGCCTTTCTGAAACACCTGTTTTTGGGCCAATCACCCTAAAAAGTAATCCCAAGGGAAAATTTTAAGTTTGAGTCAGAAGAATTGAAATTTTAAAACATTTGGCCTATTTTGACCCTATTATACTGATTGATAATGATTTGAGCCTTCGAAAAAGCCCTAGAGCCGAGATTCTCATTTTTGGCCCCAGAAAATGCGCTATTTTAGGGGTTTTTGGCGGCCTTCTTTTCGACTTATCCCAAATTTCTAAAAAGATTCTTTTTTTTGCCACTTAAAAAGGGATACCTTGGACTATCTTTTTACACAGATTTTGTTTTCCCATCATAGAAGATAGCTTCAGTTAGATGCCATAGAAAAAGGATGTCGAATGTCAATTTAAGGTCTATTTTGGGAAAAAATCATATATTTTTTAAATTCCAAATATAATTGATTTTTCTTGCAAAAATGATAAAAGACAATCTTATCAAAAAAATAAAAAAAAAGATCAAGAGGATTGATGGCAAAATAACAAAGTTATGAATTTTTAAAAATGAATCTATGAAGAGGGCTCAGAACTTAGTTTCCAACCTAAGTATTATATATATAAATACATCTAATTATTATTTTTTATATTCAATTAATGGAGATAAAATATTCATTAATTTGGAAGTTTTTTTAACGCCCCTCGTGCGGTTTTTAGCGGTAATGACCTAGCACCGATAAAATCATTTACTATTTCATCATTTTTGATAATGTTCTATTTCAAACATGCCCCCACAACTAATTTCTTTTCATAATCTGATTTTTAGCCTTTAAAAATATATTTATCTATGGGATCCATTTTTTGGCATTCATTTTTTCTATTGTTTATTAGCATAGAGTGGTGATTTGGATAAACTGTTTGATTTCAATACTATTTTTTTCTTTAACACAGCTGATTTTATCAGATTATTCATTTATTTACTTGATGTTTTTTATTAATATTTTCAACAAAATTGTTTAGTGCAGTAATATACTAAATATGATTAGATTTTTATTATATAAAATACAAGTATTCAAACATGAATTTATTTTTCATATTTTGCCTTTTTCTGTTTTAATATTTATACTTCATAGGAAAAGTGTTGAACTCATTATATTATTTTGCATTGAATTTGCCAAATATGTGTAAAATCGGGATCACATTTTGAATACGGTAGAAAAGCATGGTTTACGAGAGTTGGACCCTACCATCAATCTACTAGGACCTTTCGAGGAATAACCAGGGGCAAGTGAATCAATTCGACGAAGTGAATGATCAGACAAGGACTTGAATCACTTATTCATAATTTTTTATTTCAGCGATTTTTTTTCTACTAATTGTAAAAAAATCGACAAATGTTATATTTTCTTACAAAGTACACTTCAACCTAAAGCCAGATATAAAATGGATCGAAAAATACTTTTTCCGATTGATTAACACCAATATATTATACAAGCATTTTTTTAGTATTGTGTCATCAACAAATTTGGTTTTTTATTTCAGCGATTTTTCAGAAGGATGAATGATTCATCAGAAGGATGAATGATTCAGAATTGAATGACATGAATTGGTGCATTCCATTGACTTTTCATTTTCTTTTACACATACATAATACTTAATATATGTCAGTGAACAGTTGTTGAATGAATGATTATCCAATCAAATAAATTAAATTCACAATTATAAAAATTATTTAATAGGACTGCATGGATTCCGAATCCGTAAGAGCCGGTGTTTTAATCCATATATTCGAAAATTGAATTCCGGGATTAAAAAATTCCAGATTTTTAAACTGAAGTGCAAATTTTTGGAATTATGTATAAAATGTCTTTCGAATTCTGATTTTATTTCTGGATCTGATAATTTCGTTCCATACATTTCAATGACAATCTTTTTATATATTAAATTGGTACTTTTTTAGCTATTTCACTTTGCTTTGATGAAATACCAACCTCAATACAAGGTTCGCTTTGGATTGATTCTGATCAGCAGTTTGGCGATATTTGTTTCAGTTACAACAGCTAGTGAAGGTATTATTTTATTTTATTACTTTCCTACACAAAGTGAATTTGTGACAATCCGCTAAATAATGAAAGCAATTCAAAATAAATTTTCTCCCATAAATGTGATACCCATTATTTTTTAAATTTATATTTAGGTAGATTAGAGCTGTACAATACAAAAGCTGCATTGAATTCTTATTTATACACTCGATTTTTTCGAGACAAATGTTGGCATATGAATATAAAATACCAATTGGTCGTTATTTGTAAGAAAAAAAACAATAAATGACTAACTAAAAGACAGTGTGCCTAAAAATTTAGGGTGAAATGTTAGTTAATTTATAGTATTTCAATTAAAATGTTAATCAAAATGCTCCAAGCTATGCAAAAAAAAGTGAATCTTTTTTTAAAAAATCGACATTCATTCCTAAATAACCGTAGCAAAACAAGGATCTTGGAAGTGGGCAAATATAGAAATAAAAAATTGAAATAAAATGGAATTTCATTTTCTTCCATAACGAGAACTAGGCCTAATAAATTCCCAACAAGTAAGAATGTAATTGTTTATATATACCTATGGTATAATCCAACAAAATTTTAGAATGCTATGAAGGCAGAGTGTATAATATCACATTCCTGGAGGAGGAGGTTATGACCGCAAGAGTTGTGGACTGCGCTGGTCAGGCTGTACTGTCCAAATCTAGGATGGACTTTGGTTCTTGTCTGGTGGAGAAATGCGATGGAGGTATAAATAATACATAAAATTTAAAAACAATTTTATTTCATTATTTTTTTGGGTTAAAATATTTTTTTTCCAACAGTCTCTCCAGGAATTTTTTTATCCAATTTCTTAGCGGCCACTCCTATTCTGCTGATGATTGAGGGCTGAGTGAATACATTTTAGCTTACTTTTAGCATTTTTTTCATTAACCATTTAAATATGCAATTAAAATATTATCTAAAACCAAACTAAAAAATGTTTTATTATTTTTTTTCAAACCATATATAGGTAGGTTTTTTATTCCGTTAAAATGCAAAGCACAAGAAGCATTGACCAATGTTAATAATCTAAAAAAAATTTAAAATTTATTTTAATGCAATAACTATTGATTGCTTTTTGCATATTTTAATTATTACTTTATACATATTGATGCAGAATCTGGTATCGTGTATTACCAATATTGCGGACGTTGTGACGATGGGGCAACATCAGGAAGAGAGCCATATCTAAAGTATTTTAAGCCGGACGAGTGCCATTGTGCATCATGTGACACGGATTTGTGCAACAATGAAACATTGATGCCATTCCCGGTAAAGGAGAGTGGGGAAAATTGCTAATAACTCAGCTTAAATTAAAAAAGAATTTTATATCAAAAGGTAGCTTTGAAGATCTGTTAAGACCATAAGAATTGGCTAAAAGTATGTTGTAAAAGTCAGGGCTCATTTTGACNTTTTAAGCAACCACCTATGACTAGCAGCGGCGACGCAACTACACGGACGCAACTGGCGGAAAAAACAACTACAAATGACGCAACTACGCGTGAGCAACCGACAAACGGTGCAACATCCCAAACTCCGGCCAGCGATGCGCAATACAGTGGATATACAGCAACCATTCTTTTCTTCTTCCTTTTTATCATTATGCTAACAGATTTTTGATTGCATTGGCCCGAAATTTTTTTGTTTTTTATTGGATATGTTTTTGACGTATTTCTATCTGAATGAATTCTTATAATTGTTCGATTTTCTACTTTTCACGGCAACAAAAAATAATGTTTTTTCTCGAATTTGCGCTAACGATTTTAATGACATAATTGGTAAAAATTTTTTTTACTTATTTTTCACTTTTATCGTTGTATTACTATGGCAATGTTATAAACTTAAAGCTTCTTCCCTCCCCTCAGGGGACCTGACTTGACCAGGGGTCCTGATCAGGACCGGTCATGACGGGATAGTTTTGGCAAATATTTGCCTCCACTATTTTATTCAGCTCATTTTCTTTCAAAGCTCTATTTTTTGCAGAGTTGCGTCATTTTCACCACCATAAAACCAAATAATTGTGCACAAAAATAGAAAAATGGCAGAAGAGATCAGCAGGAATCGAGTGAACATTTTTATTGTTTGCACACTCAAGAATAATTTTTTTACCACACTGTTTTATGTTAAGTATTAGTGAAGCTCAAATATTTTAAGGACGCCTAAAATATTTAAAGAAAAAATTTATGGACGGTTAAGTCAATCAATAAGACGGCAACTTAAGGATAGTTTTTAGGGACATCAAAAGCAAAAGCGATACTTATAAAATTAGCTAAAAAAATGGGCATATCCCATTCCCATCTGCTGATTGGCACAAATTTTTTTTCTGGAGATTTTTTGGGAATTTTTTCCAATCACATATAGGTAGGTATTTGTCATTTTTGCAGAAAATATCAGAAAATTCTACGTCGTATAACATCAAAAATACCCCTGGGTTTAAAAAAGTTATTTTATTTATGCTAAGTAAATTCCATAAATCTTTGTATAGCGAGTGAAAACACCAAAAAAAAACACCCAAAAATGATCGACTGTCATTGTCACTTGGCGGACGAGGCCTTCAATGAAGACATCATTCAAGTTTTGGGCTTTTTGGCCCTTTAAATTTTAAGACATTTCATAGGTGGTGGAAAGAGCGCGTTCAAATGGGGTCGTTGGAGCTTTGATAGTTGCCGAGTTTGTCGACGATTTTACGCGCGTCATGGAACTATCGGAGCAGTTTTCAAATTTTGTGCATCCCTGTTTAGGCATACATCCTGTTCAGGTTCGGAAAACCCCAAATTTCAAATATTTTTCGTTTTTTTAGCATGGTATATCTTGCAGCGAAGAGTTTTACAAAAATAACCAGATAGAGCAGCGGATTCGTCAGTCTCCAGACAGACTATACGCCATTGGCGAGGTAGAATTTTGTAAAAAATTTCCAATTAATCTTCACTTTTCGCATTTAAAACTTTGCATGGACATTTGAGAACGAAACCCCTAGAAATAGATTGGAAATTAATTTTAGAACAAAAATCTTGTAATATAAATTACTAGAAAGTTATGCCCGATTTTTGGCGTTGATTTATTTTTTCGAATCGACATCATTCAATTACCGAAAAATTCTGTTTTATGAAAAAAACAATTTTTTTGGATTCAAAAATTATTAAGGCCAAAAATCGGACATATTTTTACATGTTTTTTTGTCTCAGAAAAATTGGTCTAAAATGATATTAAAAAATAATTTCCAGCCATTTTTAATATTCGTCCCCATTTCCTACTGCCTAAATTTTAGGTCGGTTTGGACTTTTCACCACGTTTTTTGAAAAATGGAAATAGTGACAAGGAAGAGCAAAGGAAAGTTTTGCGAGCACAGATCGATTTGGCCAACGAATTGCAGTTGCCCCTGTAATAATCTTTGGCCTAAAAATTTAGAAAATAAAAAATTCATGACAATTAAGCAATGTGCATTCCCGATCGGCCGGAAAACCCGCAATCGATCTGCTTGTCCAACACGGGGCCACAAATGTGTTACTACATGCCTATAGCGGTAATGCAAAGAGTGCGAGAACGGGAATCGAGAATGGATTTTACTTCTCAATACCGCCATCGTTCACAATGTCCAAAGACAAGGTCAGCATTAATTTTAATGCAAGCAAACCTACACCTAAAGGTCCCGGATTCGGGATCGGGATTCAGAAGCAAAATCCCGAAATGGCCAATCCCACCCCGTAGCCGGGATTCCAAGAAAAAAATTTTGAAGAAAAATCATCTTTTGGCCTATCAAACCGAATTTATTGCATTTAGTTTACTTTTTATGAAATGGCCATATTTCTAATTTGCTTCTTGAATTTTTGGCGATATTTAAATTTTTTCACTTAAAACATTCGATTTTTTGTTCCAATCCCGAAATTTTAATCGGGATTTCGGGATTATCCCGATCCCCCTAGTTATTAATGACCATAATATTTCCAAAAAAATTATTTACTATCCTCGATATAATTTTAGTCCTAAGGCCTGATACTATTTAAATTTTTTCAAAATAAAATTTAAAAAAAACGCCAGTAGGAATAATGCAAGTTGGGATACATAATGGCGATTTAAATTTTTTTATAGTTTTTAGGCCTTGCTAGATTTTACATTTCAGGAAATTCTCTTTCGACAAGTTCCACTTAGCCAACTTTGTCTGGAAAGCGATTCGCCGGTGATGGGCCCAATGCGTGGGGAAAGGAATGAGCCTATGAACATCAAACTAAGCGCCGAATTTATTGCGAAAATTAAGGGGGTTGGTCAGGGGCTAGGCCGTTACAAAAAACAAAAAAAAAACAAACTGGTTGTTATAAAAAATGGTAAAAGTGACAAAATAGTTGGAAAGTTAATAATTATATTGTCTATCTAAAAGTATAATTTTTCATAAATTTAATTTAGCATTTTTAAATTAATTTGAACTTTATTTTTTGTCATTTTTCACCTTTTTCCATTTAATCATTTAGTTAATCTATGATATCATTTTTTCTAATACTCAACGCCGTTGATTATAGTGTCATTTTGATTCACAAAATTTTCAACCTCCTATCTAATTTAGATTTCACTCGAGGAAGCTATCAAAGCAACAACTGAGAATGCAAAGCGCCTTTTCCCGAAACTTTTGAAGAATTTGTGATTTTATTTTTGTTATATATTTTTTATCTATATATTAGAACGGTATTATTATATAATTATTAGTATGTGATCTTTTTTATTTTTGAAACCATTTTAAGATTAACAGAGGGAAACTTACCGTTGTATTTATTGTTTCAATTATAATTTAACAACAAAATTCAGTGCAAATTATTCAAAGAAACTAATTTTCATTAAAAAATTTTTTTTGAATAATTTTTTCATCTCGTCTTGTTGTCTTGTTCAAGAATAATTAAATTAATTAATTTTTGGAAGATTTTTGAATCAATATTTCAGTCTTCATATCTATATTTTGTATTTTTAAGCTTAATATACCATTTAATTTTTTGTTCATAATTTACCATGGCAATATGTAGACTAATACACTATTGATTTGAGGGGTGTATTTTTTGCAAAAAACTTCAAACCTAACACAAAGTACAAATAAATAATGAGAATGACCAAAATATTCCATCACATATCATTAGTCACATACCCAGGTAATTCACAATCATTTTTGGTATAATACAAAAGTTGACATTAAAGTGCCTCGCCTTAACAAGAATTCCGTTGTTTGACTAAAATTATTACCAATCATAGATCTTTAAACTTTTCTCTGCAGAGAATCAATGTTTTTAAAATTAATCTATTAATATCACTATATATACTGTAAAACCTGTATTATAACACCCCAATTGAACCCCCCTGTAATAGACCCCACTCTACAGAGGGAGGCTGAAAAATATAACCCCCTGCATTAGAACCCCCGGGGGTTCTAGCCAAAATTTGAATTTTTATATATGTAGATACAAATTTTTCAATCTTCAATAGATTTCCTCGGTAATATCAATCTCATGCGCTTCAATGCGAGTGTTTTTCGTCTTCGTAAACTTTTTGGGGTGTATTTTGCTCCAGGACCTAATTTTAATTAAATATGGCTCTGATGAGGGAATTTACTAAAAAATGAGCTATTTTTAAAGAATTTTGGGATTTTATCTACAAAAAAACCCTCTAAAATTCAAAAATGGGGTCGAAAAATCGTCCCCACCCCTTCCCCACNGCATTATTCACGACATTCTTCTATGGAATCTTCACGTTTGCTTTTCCCTTGCCATTGTGCTCAATTTGGCCCTGATCTGGTTGATAATCAAAAAATCGCCCAAAGAAATGCGCTTTTACAGCCGAATTCTGCTCCAAACCGCCATTGTGGAGATTCTTCTAGTGACCATCACAGAGCTGATTCAATTTGTAGGAATAAGTAAAAATATAATTAAATGACCATATTTTGCTTATTTTTGATGAATAATCAATTACTCAGAGATTTGTCATATGAACAAGTTAAAAAGTGAAAATGATATATTTAAAAAGCACATTCAAAGTTTAAATATCTTTTAAAATTTTTGAAATTTTTGAAAAATTAGTCTTTTTTTCTGAAGAAAAATTGGCCACTTTATAATAATTGCAAATTCAGACCTTTTTCATGTATCAAAACCGAGTTATTTTCCACTTGAATGGTCCATTGGCAATGGCATTTCCACAAACTATTGTCCAATTCATTTTGTTATCCATTTGGTTTCAAATTTACAACATATCCGTATTTGGTCAGACCGTTCAATTCATTTTTCGCTATTTGGTAATGAACAGGTAATATTTTTTTAAATAAGGAATTTTAGGAGGGATTAAAAAAATTTTTAATTAAAAAAATATGAGAATGATCGATAGTTTATCGAAATATCGTATTTCTCTAATATATAGGGCCCCTCCCCCTGGAGAGGGATTGAAAATATTTATATAAGGAGCCTCCTAGTCTCTCTACAGTAATATAAGATTATATAAAATCACTATTACTACAATAAGCGCCTATATTTGACTGCACCTATCCCAGGGCCCGGAATGCGAAACTGCCCCTATTTCCAAAACTGCCCCGAACTTGGGACCGGGAAAAGTGAAACTACCCCATTCCACAGACCGAGGAGGCAAAAGGAGGGGGAAGATTGATAGACGGATTGGTGAACTTTGGATCGTCTATCAATCTTTGTTCTCTCATCAGATCTGCCTCTACTCTCCCCCCCCCATCCTAAAAGTGATGAAAGGGTCCGTGAATTGACTAACCGAGGGGAAATCATCTCTGAACAAAAAAAGATATAAGATTTTCGGAACAGACAGATGCTGATTTTCAAAGGATTCAATAGGATGACTAAGAAATAATTCTAAATCAAAAACAAGCTTAAAATGGAAACAAAAAAAGAAAAAAATGGATGGAAAACGATGAAAGATCGTGTGAAAAGATTGGAAATGGCCGATGATGGATGGAAGGGGGCATCATCGGCCAAAGGTGGATGGAAGTGGGGGGCAACATCTATTGTACATCGGCCCATCTGCAAAAAAGCGGATGAGAAATCGCACGACGGAAAGGAATGAAGGGCAGGGATAATTTTTTCATTATTGGTGCAGAGAAGATCGGCCAAGGAAGAAGAAAGGATCTATTGCACAACTGTGGGAATGGGACGGAACCGAAGGATGTGCAGGGACAAATCCTCGGTCCAGCCCCGCGGCG
>LDKF01005082.1:4236-14380 GCA_001026735.1 Rotylenchulus reniformis | reverse complement strand
ATGGGGGGGGGAGGGCGGCCGCCCCTCCGCAACATCTGCTAGCTTACCGGTCCCGTAGATTGCGGCAACGAGACAGAACACGAGGATCCAGTGCAGAAAGCCAAGCTTAAATCAAACATTTCTTTTTGATGGCCAATACTTTTGAGTTTGCATAAAGATGAATTCGGATCCAGAAGATGAATCCCGATTCTGGGCATGGAGTACAAATTGTAGCTCGGACAAGAATAAACACCATCATTTTTTTAATATATATTATTTCACTAAGAATAGCAAATGATAGGCAAAACCAAGTTTTGTAACGAATCGCGGTTCTATTCCGTTTTCCAAAAGACCGACATTCTAACAATACTTTTCCGGCGATCTATTTTATTTTAAACTCATCAGTAAATCAGCCGTTTTTTATATTTTTCATATGAATGCTCCTCTATCACTTTTGTTTTCATTCATAGGGTTAGTTTTTCCTTAGAATTCTTTGTTTTCAGCCGAATTTTCACCTCTCGATTGTCGCCCTTGTGCCGTCCTTTCTCCGCTCTTCGGCCTCCATCAACACCATTCTCGCGCCCACTAGTTGTCCGCACTGGTTGGGCCACTCCTCGTCGTGCTCTCAACTGTTGGTCCATCCAGAAATTTTACCCTTTTCTTTAAATTTTAAATGCATAAAATTAAAAATTTCAACATATCAAGGATTTTTATTGCCTTAAATGAGTAATCAACGAATAGTCACAATTTAAAAAAATAATCGGCGGAGAGAACAAAAGCGTCTTCATCATATTAATAGATAGCACAAATATGGTGGTTTCTGATAATGAAAAGGAAAAGAAGGAATCATCTTAAAGGTAACAAATATAGTAAAGTACTACTGATCCATTTTTTTACCCAAAAGTTGGAAATGTTTTTATTTGAAACGAAAAAAGTGTTCGTTGAAAAGAGAGAATGCTCATGAAATGAATGCTCATTGGTACTATAGCACTCCGCTAACTTTTGGGTAAAAAAAAATAATAGATCAATAATGTGCGAATAATGTAGTGAAAAAAAAATTTGTATTGTATTTGTGCTCATCCAATCCGTCATCAACAAACATCCACCCACTTACTTGCCCCTGCTCATCAATGACGACGGCTGAAAAATTATAAACAAATTTAAAAATGATGATAATTCTTTTACCGTTCATGGCTGCGCGAGCGTCGCGACGATGATTTGCGTTCGCGAGAGCGCGAACGACGCGATGACTTTGCACTGTCACGGTGAGAGCGAGAGCGCGAACGGCTACGACTGCGGCTAAAAAGAGATTTTTTCGTTGCAGTTTTACAGTAAAATCTCATTCTCTAACTAATTTGAGCCAGGAATTTTTCTAAAAAAAACAAGAAAAATCCTTACACTAGTTAAAATTAATTATAATTGAATGTTGTTTTAACTTCTAAAATTCACCTTCGCTCGCGCTTGCGATCACGCTCTTCACGGCCCGAGCGATTACGACGCTCCTCGCGGTCCTTGTCATCCGCGCGGCGCTTCTCCGAACGGCGCTGATCAATGTTCTTCTGGAATAATCCAAATGATGAAAAATCCGATTAAAAAGGCACAAAAATGAAAGTCCTGAACCACACAAAAACCCACCTTGAGCTCGTTATATCTGTCCCGGATTTCCACCATACCCAAGTGCATTTTGCCCCCATAGTGGTCTTGCAAGCGCGACTCGTGGTCCATGATGTTCAGCTGGGCGCCGCACGCCTCACACACGCGCAAACGTTGCATGCTCTGCAGCTGGGGCTGGTTGCGCATCTCGCCCTCCAACTCGCGCTTCGCCCGCTTCAGCTCCTCCACCTCCTTAGTCTAAACAAAAAAATAAAAATTAAATTCCAACAAAAAATTAAAAAAAAAAGAAATAAATCCTAAAATGATACCAAATTGATGGACTCCGCGATGCGTCCTTCATTCCCGAGCGCCTCCACCTGGACCAGCGCCACTCCGATCTTCTCGTTCAGCTCGAAAATTTGTTGGGTCTGTTAAAAAAAAATGAATTTTATGAAAATTCGAAATATTTTCCTTATAAAAGCAGGCCCGTAACCAAGGGGAGCATGAGGGGCAAGTGCCCTCCTTGAAATGCCTAGACCAAAAAAAAATGAAAAGTCCCCCTGTCAAATTTTTTGGGTTTTTTGGAAAAATTGAAAAACTGATCGATTTCCTTTAAAAAGTCAAAATTTTAACAGGCGGTCCTGACCACTCCCTTGGTGCCCCGCCCGAAAATTTTCTCTGAATATAGGCATTATAAATGAACCCGTTGCTGCTCGTTGATGTCCATGTTCTGCTCCGCGTCCCGCTTGACCTTCTCCTGCAAGCGACGAATGTCGCTGTCCACAATGCGAATTGCGTCCTCCAACTCTTCAAATGCCTAAAATATTTGCGCTTTTATGAATTTCTTAAGTCCAAAAATCCTTAATTTTCTGAATAAAAATGACATACGAAAAACCCATCAGACACTCTCTCTCATTCCATCAGCACACACTAATTTGTAAATTCGCTAAACAATGATAATGTGTGTGGTTTGACTTACCATCTCTTTAGCTTCGCATCATTAAACATACATTTTTCGGGTGTGAGTGTGTTTTTTCAGTCTCCAAGACCTCTTAACAAAAATTGCGATGACGATATTCCACCAAAATAGCCTTTATTTTTGTCTTTTTAAATTTAAATATTGTAAAGAGATCACCGACCAAGATCTCTAAAATTTAGAGGGTATCCATTTATTTATGGACGGATATTCGTGTCAGGCCCGAAAATGCCAAGACCAAAAAAATGAAGTGTCCTCCCCCGTCTAAATTTTTTTGGGGAGAAATTTTGAAAAAGTGGCCGATTTTCTTTAAAAATCGTCAAAATTTTCACCGGCGGCCCTTACTCCGACTCCCCTCCCCCTTGGTTCCCCGCCCCCGAAATATTTTTTCCTGGCTAACAATAAGAGCCTTCGCGTGATCGCTGCATAATGCATTTGTTTTTTCCAAATTTGAAAAACTATTTTTTAGATAGCAAAAATTTTAAGTTTGCTTTCAATTGTCAACGAATAACCGTCCAAACTCCAAAGCATACCTACATAAAATTATTTTTAAATTCGGGGTTTTTTCCATATTTTATTGCTTTCTTCAAAAATTTTTCTTCGTTTTCGCCATACCTCGATGTCGTAGAAAAGGTCTTTCTTCTCCTGCGCTCGATTGTACTCCCCCTTGTGGGCCGGTTCATGGTACTTCCGACAGGACATCAGTGATTCCAGCCGGGTATCGGACAACAAATCGCGCGGACAACACCCGAGCAGGTAGGCACGGCACACCGAGTGGTGGTCAAAGGGCGGCAACTTGCGCCCCTCCTCCTCCGCCCGTTGTTGTCCCATTAACTAAAAAGAAAAAATATTTAATTTTAAATTTATTTTAAAAAACCTGGGCAATCATTTCACGCATCACATCCGTCATTTTGTTGGAGGTTATGTATTATTAAGCAATTGAAGTGAACGATTTTAAAATCCTTAATTTTATGTAATTTTTGTGAAAATTAATTTATTTGGGTATCGAACACAAATGGAAAGAAGGCTGTTTTAGAAATAGGAAAAAAGGCTTTTTAGTAGAGTTCAAACTAGAGTTAGACCACGTACCGTTGTACGTTCACGACCTTCATGAAGTACGTTACACGTTAAACTGGGTTTTTTAACGAAACGTGCTAATTTACGTACCAGTCTTTGCACTTGTTTTTGGCACGTGAGTACGTTACACGTGTACCCCCTGTTTATTGGACTTGGCACTTGTACGTGCTTTTTTTTGCACGGCTTTCACGTACTAACTTTTTTCACCCAAATACGGGGAAATTTTTAGGAAAATGAACTAGAATGGTGAAATTTTTCGCTAAAAATCAATATTGTACATAGAGTCCAAGGAAGTACCCATATTTTGAAATTTTAAAAAATTTATAAACCTTGGGTTTCCAAATTCACGTTTCAAAAATTCAAATGGTTTTCAAAATTTTTGCAGAATATTTTTTCTATTCACAGGATTGGATTTGCAAAAAAATAATAGCCTAGGAATTATCAAAAAATTTCATAGGCCTCGGATTTTTTTCGAGTATTTTTACATACATATGGAGATGTTTTGTCCTGGCGATTGTAGCTGTTTTTCTAGTCGGGGGAATTTTCTAGCTGTCACTCACAGGGGACCTTTTGTATGCAAGCCATTATTTTTCGATAAAATTCGAATTTTTTTCATTACTTTATTGAAAATTTAAATTGAAAAACTCATTTTTTAAATGTATTTTTCATTTTTTCACAATTATTTGTTCAAATTTTTTTCTTAATTTGTATTAGCACTGGTAACGTGTAAAACGCCGCACAGCACGTTTAAAAGGCGAACACGTTTCAAACACGGACCAGTCTTTGCACTTGTTTTTGGCACGTGAGTACGTTACACGTGTACCTCCTGACCACTGGTACGTGGCACTTGTACGTAATTTTTCAAAATGTCTAACTCTAGTTCAAACAGTTCAGTGGCACTGTACAGTAGGTACCAGTTCTACTGGGTACTGAAACTGGTTTTTTTCACCCAACAGTGTTAAAACCAGTTCAGTTTTTTTCCAGTTTTTTTAACATTGAGTACTGTGCACTGGTACTCATCGACTACTGATACTGGGTACTGGGTTTGTTACAGTTTTTACAGTGTTAATTTTACACCCCTAAGAAAGGCAAAATTAGGAAAATTTTGACCGAAAATCACTAAATTTTGGAACATTTTGGACCGAAAATCCATAAATTTTCAGAAAATTTTGACAAAAAATCTCTAATATGTAAAATCGGCGTAAAAATCCTATAGAAATCAAATTTTATTTTCGGCGCTATGATTTTATGACGCGTAAACATTTCATGTTAAATTATTGTTGTTTGTTTCTCTTTCCTCGATTTATCCACTTTTTATGTGCTATTTTGCAAGAAGGAATTCGCTTCGAAAAATCCTAGAAAAGTCCATTTTATCGAGAGACTATTTTAATTTTAAGTTATCTGTCTAAATGGGCATTTTTTCTTAAGAAAAAAATCCACATTTCTTCTATGACGACCAAATGATCGCTGGCATACAAGTGATCTCTTCTCTAAATGAAAAAATGTAATTTTTTTACACTTTATCTTTTTATAATATTGCAAAATTGGATGATTTTTTGTTAAATTTACTTTTTTTTTGTTCATTGTTTTCTATTTCAATTTTTCTCATTTTTTCTTCTGACTCTCCCTTTCTCACTCATCCTGATTTGCGTTATTGATTTGAAAAATCCTGGGATAGGTATATGATATTCAACATTACTAGTAATTATGTATATAAATTGATAATTTAAAAATAATACATTTTTGCGAGTATTTTTTCAATTTTTCTCAACCATTTTAAAAATTTTATTGCATTAAAAAACTGATATGATACTGATACTGGTAAAATGAACCATAGCACTGATGAAGAGCAAATCAGTGCGAAATCAGTTCAGTTTTTTTCCAGTTTTTTTTAACACTGAGTACTGTGTACTGATACTCCTCGACTACTGGTACTGGGTACTGAAACTGGTTTTCTCAAAATTTTGAACTCTAGTCCGAAAACCGGTGAAACCGGAAACCGAGGGACCAAGTCAATGGCCAAAGATGTCGCCATAACTTTTTTCTAACTTGACTAATCTGGATGATCTTTTCTGCAAGTTTGTAGCAGACATTAAGACCTATCTTTTGACACCAAGCTCGTTTCTCTAGGTTAGATATGAACCGAGTTACAACCATTTTTTCCACCCTGGGGACTCTAACGTGGGGACTCTAATGACCCGGTCCGTCTGCACCAAAAACGGGGTCAATTCCATAGAACCCAGCTCACTCGAACCCAGAAACTTCCCTTCAACAAAAATTTTTTTTTAGATATTTCTGGGCCAACTATAAAAAGCAAAAAGGTGTAAAATCTTAGAATCCCACTTATGGCCTTTTTGGTTTTTCGAATTTCCCTGAAAAATTTTGAAATTTTCGAAAAAATGCAAAAAAATCGATTTTTATGAAAATTTCAAAATTTTTCAGGAAAATTCGAAAAACCAAATAGACCATAAGTTGGGTTCTTTAATTCTACACCTTTTTGCTTTTAATACATTGCGGGACCTACCAAATATAAAAAAGTTTTTGTTTGAAGGGAAGTTTCTTGGTTCTAGTGAGCTGAGTTCTTCTATGGAGGTATGGAGTTGTAGCCCAAAAAACTATGCATCCATTGTTATAATAATTATTTTTGAATTTCATCAATGTATATTATAATTGAATTTTAGAATTATTAAATTAAGCATTGGTTTCTAAAATATGGAAGTATTTTTTCAAAATGAAAGTGAACGGATAAGATATCTTATTTGTGGTACATTTTTGTCTACGCCTAATGATTTTTTCCACAGCATCTCTGATCAATCATCTGAAATGAAAAGATAATTAATAACTTATTAATTTCATTAGAAAAATTGAAGATTCACAAAAAAATATTTAAAAAAAATTTCGAAATTTTTTCAAAAAAAATTGCGAAAAAATTTGAATAAAAAACTAAAAATTATCTCAAAAAATTGAAGATTCATACAATATAAAATTAAAAAAAAATTAAAAAAGTTTTTCGAATTTTTTTCAAAAATTTGTGAAAAAAATTTTGAAAAATTTTTAGAAAAAAACTAAAATTTTTCCAAAAAATTTTCGGAAAAAACTAAAAATTTTTCCAAAAAATCTAAAATTTTAGGGTTTTATTGCATTTTTGTGAAGAATTTCTTAAAAAATGGGCAAAATAGGGAAAAAATAGGGAGAAAAGTCGCGAAATAGGGAAAAATCCAGCCAGGGTTAAGAAATAGGGAAAATAGGGAAAAAAAGTTCATCAAAATACGTTTAAATATGTCTAAAAACGCGTTTCTGAGCGTTTCCCTACGATTCCATGACTTTAAAAAAATAGGGATTTCCCTAAAATGTCGGGCCCTGTTAATAAGCCTTGGGTTATAATTAGGGCATCTAAAAAAAGGCATAAAAAATCGCCAAAAAGGCGCCTAAAAAAGGCACGAAAAATCGCCAAAAAGGCATCAAAAATGGCGAAAAAGGCACGAAAAACGGCAAAAAGGCATTAAAAAATCAATAAATTAAATAAAAAAGCATTTAAAAATTCAAAATTTTACTACAAATATATTTTTTAAATAATTTTTCGTTTTTTTAGAAGCAATTTCATACAAATAATTGCATAATTTTGAAAAGTTAAAAAAACGATTTTATCCCCAATAGGAGGCGGCTACCGGAGAAAATTTTGAAAAATTGGATTATTCTTCTTAGGAAAATTGGTCATTTTTTGCTTAAGGTGAATTATTTTTGGTTCAAAATTTTATTTTTTTATATCATTTAGAGATAAATTTTTCAAAAAAAAAGCACTAAAATTTTAAAATTTGCTCTAAAAAGTCAAAAAAAGGCTCGAAAAATGGCGCAAAAAGGCAAAAAAGGCAAATAAAAATCGATGTTAGACCGTTCTAATAAAGTTAAAAATGCGTTTTACATGGTTTTTAGGCCATTCTGAGCCCGCAGAAAAAAAGGCATTTGCCTTAAATTAGATGCCCTAGTTATAATATAAGCCCTGGGGCCCAGTTGACCCCAATCCAAGAAATTTGATCATTTTTGTTAATAAGTAATGACCAAAACAAAAGTGTAGAAAATCCCTCCTCAAAACTTTTTTTGAATTAAAAAATGGGTTAGTAAGGGAAATTTCAAAAATTTTCAGGGAAATTTGTAATTTTGTTTCTGTATTTTTTATTGTTTTTTAAAGATTTTTTCCAATAAAAATGGACCAATTGATATTTTTAACATCCATGCACCGAAATTTGCTTTTTTATGCTCAAGAATGACTATGCCTCTCGGATTTCCAATTAATTTTTTATTGGGTTTTTATCCTTATATGATATATGATACATATTTTATTGAACAATTCTTTTGTAAGAAAAACACTTGTAGTTCTGATTTGGTCGATATAAATAATTCAACTCTATTTTTTCATCTTTTAAAACATTCTATAACTGCGGATTTTTCGGTACTTTTCCGTTTGGATCTCATTTTTGGCTCCAAAATTGTGAAATTTTCTTTTATTTATTTTTTTATAAATTTTGAACACTTTTTTGGCCGGTTTTCAATTTCATGTTTAAAACCATTAAGGAAAAAACATCAAAGATAGGAATTATTTTTATTTACATTTTCATATTTTTCTCTTTGAATTATGTTGATCACAATCTCATCTGGGAAAACGTCGTCGAAAGTTCTTGAATATCCTCCACAAAATTGATAGATGTGTGGCATTGTGCCAATACGCTCAAAAGTTCAGTCAGATTTGGCATCTCGAATTGGTATACACTGCGACTGTCTGAATTTTTGGAAAATAGTGTAGAGAGGGAAGTTGACTTACACCTACCAGGGTTGTCACGGGTGACCCAAAACCTGAAACCCGACATTTTCCCAGCCCGAAACCCGACCCGATGATTTTTGGGCCAACCCGAACCGAAACCCGAATTTTTGGAAGATGTAGGCAAACGGCCCAGATAGGGACTGCCGGAGAAATGTTGAAGAAATTTTGAAAAAAAGAGGGCACTTTTCTTAAGAAAATTGATCAATTTTTGGTATTTTTCTCGAATAAATTCAAAATTTTCTTAAGAACATATATTTTTCTAAAATCTCGATATCACTTATCCAGGGGCAGAGGGGAATGCCCACCAATTAAAAAATTTCAGGAGGTCTAGAGGAAGGGGAAAGTAAAAAATTGAAACAAAATAGACAAATTCACTTATGAAAAATTCCCAAATTCTTAAAAAATCCTACCCCTTATATAACGGGTGGGATAACCTGTTATTTTCTAAAATTTTCTTCGGCCGACACTTTTGGTTTTTTGGGGGTTTTAAGGAAAATTTAGCTTTTATGGGCGATGGTGATAGCGGACAAAAATTTTTGGCCCCTATTGGAACCGCCGCACGCTCCCTTCCCCAATCAATGAACAATTAAAAAAATGACAAATTTTCTTATGAAAAAGGGTGCAAAATGAAAAAGTTCTTGATTTTCAACATTTTCTTCGGCGGCCCCTATCGGGACCGCCGCACCCCCTCCCCCACCAAAAAATAAAAAACTCTATTAAAAGAGCAAATTTCTTAAGAAGGGACCTGAAGTCGCAAAATTTTTCCCGGTTTTTAATTAAAGATAAGGCACAAAAGGATTTAAGGGGTCGCAAAAATAGTCCGCTAGGGGTGAGCGTAAAATGCTAGGTGATAACCAGAAACCCGACCCGATGATTTTTCGGCCAACACGATCCGAAACCCGACCCGAAAATTTCGCCAACCCGTGACAACCCTGGCACCTAAAGAAATATTAGGGGTGTAGGTAGGGATACTGTAAGAAGGCTGAGCTATCAATGGATAAACTAGAGTAGGGACGAAAATTAGTTGCATTTTGCATTTATGATGTTAAATTTCTTAGGAAATTTTACCATTTTAGGGCGCTGCCCTACGATTCGTCCTTCTACGATTCGTCCAACCTACGATTCGTCCCATCAGCCAAAAACCTACGATTCGTCCCATCAGCCAAAAACCTACGATTCGTCCAACCTCGATTCGTCCCAACCAAATTTCTATTATTTCGGCCTGAATCTCAACATTATCAACCGGCTACTTATAGAAAAACCGGCGATCTATATTCACCGTGGGGGGCTTAGGCCAAATGCAATGTTCAATAGGTGCGGGCTGGATGATTTTTAGATTTTTTAATGCAAAATTTGTTAATATTGGGCTCGCCGAAGGCGAGCCCAACAATAAGAAATTTTGCATTAAAAAATCAAAAATCATACAGCACTCACCTATTGAACAGTCCTTCCTCATTTTTTCCCTTTAATATTGATTTTTTGCCTATAATAGAAATTTGGTTGGTGTCGCAAAACGGGTGCGATTTGGCAAGATGCCGCTAGAAGAACTAGGAGGAATTCCCGATCAGAAACTGATCAGGAATAGACGACGGAGAAGAACGAAAATGGGGAATGGAAGGAAAGGGACGATGAGTTCTTGGCCCTAGAAGGGTTAGAACAATGGGAACGAACGGAAGAACGGGGAAAGGAAGAAGAGAAGG
>LDKF01005078.1:0-15859 GCA_001026735.1 Rotylenchulus reniformis | reverse complement strand
ATAACTTTTTTAAATTGCATTATAAAATTGATTTTTCTTGTAAAAACGATAAAAGACATTCTTAGCTACAAAATAAAAAAAAGAACAAGAGGATTGGTGACAAAATAAAAAAGTTATGAATTTTTTAAAATGCCCCTATCAGGAGGGTCGCGAACTTAGTTTACACCCTAAGTACATAGTTAATCGGACTTTATTAATATTTAATATTATATTTTTATTTTATATATAATGAGTTGTAAATAAAGACGGGGATTGTTTGTGACAATTTAAATTACTTCCAGAAAATCCGTGCTTCTTTCGCCAAGCGTATATTGTACTTCGATTAATGCCAAATTTCGCTGCACAATCGACGTCATTAAATTTGGGATTTTCCCTTTTCAATTTTGCACATTCTCTAAGCATGTCTATCTGTTCAATTGCGGTGAAATTTATTTCTATAAAATAAATGTATTTATTATTAGATCCGTTTTAATATTATATTTATCCCAATTTTGAATATAAATTTAAATAATTTTCACTTGATTTTTGTATTCCGATCCTTTTTTTTCTGTGTGCCAAGCTCTTTTGTGAAAGGTTCATTGTTTTGGCCATATCTTTGTCCGTAATCCCTGGATTTACATCTTTCATTTCATTGTAAATCTTTTCGAATTCTTTTTTATCGATTTTCTTATAGATTCTTACTGAAATATCGAATTAGTATTAATTGATAAAAAATTATCTTAATGTGTTTTTGGTATTTGTTTGTTGATATATGTTTTAATTACACTTTTTTTTATTGAATAATAAAAATGACCTAATTTTGTTGGCGACTTTCGTAGAAGATATAGCATTGACCGACTAATTTGTAATTTTTTGGCAATTTGTTCCAGAGTCATTTGCGGTCGTTTATTTTTGTATTTTTGAAATCTCTCCAATAAATTTGATCTTTCGAAGAAAAATTCTGCAAATTTTATTTCGTCATTTTTTATGATTTTTAATAAAATGATAAAAAAACCATTTTTCCTAATGGAAATTGAAGACTGAGAATTCTGTGGGATTAAATTCTGATCTGACATATCTTCTTCAGAACCAGAAGCACTTGTCGTAAAGTCCAAATCAGCATCAGATAAATTATTCTGATAATCTGGATCATCTTCGACATCGGAATCCAGTTGAATTGATTTATTCCATTTCGACGTTTTAACAGAATTTTCATTTTTAGGCTCTAATTGTTTGTTAAGTTTTTGCCAGTTTCCTAGGTCATTTATTAGGATGTCGGCTATTTCTTGCATTTCTTCACAATTTCGCTGCAATTCAGCGGTGTTTTCTTGTATTACGGTCTGTGTTCCTTTTTCTTTTTCGCCTTCGTAATTTTGCAGTTGATTATTTTCAAGCATATCAGCATTATTATGCAGATTTTCGACACCATTTGTTATTTGTTCAAATTGTATCGACGGATTTGTCATTTCTTAAAACCATTTATTATGATTATATTAATAGAAAATATTTTATTAGCACAAATAATTAGGAATATTGAATATCAAATCTTTTTAAAAATGAATGAATTATAAATCCTTCTCCTTGTTTTTCAAATAAAATCCTTACGATCATTTGGAGCAATAGGTGATGAATAAATATATGTGTAAAAGTATACAATATGTATTTGTATGTACAATATGTACACTAATAATTTAAACATCATTCCTTTTTTAATCGTTACAATCAAAAAAGATCTAAAAAATTGAGAATAAAATAAATTATATTTTGCAAATAAAAATCAGATTTGATGGTTCTAATTTTATTAAATTGAAATAGCATGAATACAGGCATAAATAGCATTTTGTTTTTCTTTTTTGATGGATGGCATTTTGTTTTATATGGTTAATTTAGTTAATTTTATAAGTTATTATTTAGCTATCATGTTTTTCACATTAATGTTTGATTTTTTGTGTAAGAAAAATTTTCGGGGTTTCATTCATACAAATATTATATTCAATATCATTAATTTATTTTGTACAATAAGCAGCTATAACATAAAATTGCCTCTATGAATGTTGGATAAAAAATTATGTGAGATACCTAATCGAGTTAGAATCAAACATCGTCCAAATATGAATAAATTAAATTATTCCATTAGCATGCTATTATGTAATCATATTGAATTTTTAATGCCTTTTAGACATTGTAGACATTTAGACATCTTTAGAATTTTAATATATTTCAATATTTCGATATTTTGTAGTGTTGATGCATCAAATATAATTATGTAATTTATGCCCAAAAATAGCACGAAATTAAACCAATACATTCTAGAATTTGGAAAAGGATAATAATCTTTATAGTAAAATCGTAAATGGATTTTTTGCAACCAATAATAATGTTTTGTTTTTGTGAAAATTTTTTAAAGAAAATTTAGAGAATACCTAAAAATATCCTTCTTTTTTTCATTGATGAATGTCATGTTGATATTGATCACTTAAATATAGGGTGCGGCAAAAAAATGGCCCGCATAAGTGCGGCAAAAAAATGGCCCGCATAAGTGCGGCAAAAAAATGGCCCGCAATTTATTATTAATTGATCAAATTACAATCAAAAATATTGAAAAGATGTATTGAAAGGTTATTGAAAAGATGTGCAACATTTACTACTTTTAAACATCCCGCCCTTGGAACAAAAAAGAGACGAAATGTTCGGTAAAATTTTTATAAATGCTTTTTTTTAAAAGAATTTTGGCCATATCTCTAGGAAAGGACAAACTTAGCGATTCCAAAATTCTATGTAGAGAAGCCCAGTTCCTGGCCTTCAAAATGATTCAAAAAAAATACTTACAAAAAAATAATCAGGAAAAATATAGACTTTATAGAGGGGTATTTTTGGAATTTGCCAATTTTGAGGGTCAAGAATCGGGTGGCCATTCACTTTTAAAGCTTATGACTTGGCTCTTACCAAAGCTCTCATAATCTTTTTTGTCATACTTTTTTGTCATAGATAGAGCAAATATCTGAAATCTGTAAAAAATACTTTCAAAATAGTTCCGTGAAAAAAGTTAGAAGATGGATAAAAAAAATTTCCTTTTGCGACGCAGATATTGGTTGAGAATAATTTTTATAACTTTTGTATTAATCAACCAAAATGAAAATTTTTAAATGTAAAATTATAGAGTACATATTGCTCTATCAAATAATATGAGAATCTTTTTCAAACATTCATTCTCAAATTAATTCAGAATTTTTTATGGCCCGAATTTTTCTTTTATCTCGAGAAGCTAAAATAGAGAATTGAAGAATAATATTTTTTACTAAAAATAAACCGTGCGCTGCCCCAAATTTCGTCCATACAGTCAAAATGCCAAATTTCGTCCATACCACACTATTAACCGGCTACTTATAGAAAAACCGGCGACCTATATTCGCCGTGGGGGGCTTAGGCCAAATGCAATGTTCAGTAGGTGCGGGCTGGATGATTTTTAGTTTTTTAATGCAAAATTCTTTAATATTGGGCTCGCCAACCCAATAATAAGTTTTTTTTTACGAAATTTCGAGTAAAATGCACCCCTAAGAATGGGAGTCTTGGCTGGTAAAATGCACCCCTAAAAATTGGTTTTGGATATAAATATTTTTTTTGCAGTGGGCCAATTCGAATGGGCTCAGACTTATTTTGTAGCTAATTTTTTGCTCTATTTTTTGACACCAAACTAGACTCTCTAGATTTCGTTTGGACAAAGTTATGATCCAAAAATGGCGAATTATCTGCAAAAGTCGGTACGCCGATTTTATGCTTAATAATAAAAATTTGGTATGGACGAAATTTGGTAGTGCCTAAACTTGCATTTAAGATGCGAGAGTGGAAAAGAACAAAATAGTGAATGAAGAAAGACTTAAAGTATGTGGCCTTAAAAGGCTAAATATTAAGAGAGACATATGGGATCTTGCTATGGTTCATAAAATGATATATAATAAAGTGGATATTAGGCTACAAAAATACTTCATTCAAACTAAAAGAGCTTGCCGAAAACCCTATCTTTTTCAAAATAGGCGATTTAATAATAAAATCAACAGAATTTCTTCATAAGAATTGTTTCTCAATGGAATAAATTCCCAAAAGAGGTTATGGAAATCAGGAAATCAATAGCACAGATACATTTAAGAAGGCCCTGGAAATTTCAGACTTTGGCAGTTAGGGTTAATTCCCTTCAATATTCATTTTTGTACTTTTATGTTGTTTTGCTCATTTCCCCTCTATTTTCATATTATTTTTATTTATTTTTATGATTTTCAGCAATTTGACAGTTGTATTTTTTCACCACTGTTAGGGTGCCAATGGCAACTTGTGGCTTGACTGAAATTGAAAATTAAAATCTATGAAATTTTACGTTTCAGACAAAACATGATTTTTTTACTACCCATTGAAGTTTCTTTTTTTGCCTCTATTTATTGAACCATTCAAATATTTTTTTAATCCGAGTCACGTACGAGGACAAAAAATTTGACATAAAAATTTTTTGACTGATTTTATTTAATAAAACAATTTATAAAAAATTATTTTTTATCACAGAATTTTACCATTTGAATCCCATTCTGATAATATGTTGGGCTTTCAAATGGTCTATAATCCACCCGGGCTCATATTCAAGTTAAAATATTTTAAATAAGCGNTTGTATAAAAATTTATTCTTTTTTGCCGAAAATATTTATTTACAAATTATACAAAAAGTATTTTAATTTTGCTTAATTTTTCACAATTAATTGTTGATATTATCAAAAGTGTTTTAATTTATTTTAACTTTTTCTTTTTTACATTGTCAGTTTTTTAATTTTATTTTTCTTTTACTATAAATTTTTTAATCTCATCTCTTTTTTATAAATTCTTTCCGAAATGGAAGATTTTAATAACTAAATTTAAAAAATGAAAATTTAATAAACAATTTAAAAATTAATATGAAGCTAAATAGAAAAAAACGAATCAAATACCGTGGTTCCCCTAAATGGTTCAATGTCGGGTTTTTAGTCTAAAAATAATAAATTCCTTTTGATTTTAGTCAATTAAAAATACGGTTAAAAATTCAAATATTTTACGAATTGCTTCGATTTATGTTGTCACAAATTTGATCACTATTTTGGAGTGAACAGAGTTCATTATAGAATGTTAAAATGAAGATAAGAATTTAATTAAGTAAAATTTAAAAAATTGCATTTTTATTTCCATATCCTTAAATTTTTTAATAATGAAAAATTGCAACTCATAAAAGAATTGGTTTAAAATTCCAAAATAATTTTCTACCTGTCAAAGAAATAAATTTAACACAGCCGGACCATCAAACTCCAAAAAAACTTTAAAAAATCAATAAAGAAAACACACGCTGACCATCAATTTAATATATTTTTAAAGAAATAAAAGGAACACACTCACCTATAATTAAAATAATATAAAAATGCTTTAATAAAAAAGTGCTGAGTCGTTTGGGCGAAATAAATGGAAAAATGACCATGTTTCAATCGGGATGCGGCACCTTAACCTCACTTGTCAGACTGTCTATGACTTGATCTTGACTAGTGTTCCAAATTTGTCAGCGGAAAGAAATCGGTGGAATAAAATTAACAATACGATGAATATAATTTTTATTTTAGATTAATTGGATTTAGAAAACATATTTGGCATATTATAGTCAGCATATTGTATTTTTGTTTTTATTGATCCGGGAGATTTCCCTGTTCAATATTCTGTAATTCAAAAAATTTGGTAAAAATGCAGTTTATGTACCTCAAGAAAAATCGAGCAGAATTATATACCATCGTGTAGAGCTCGACGAGCTGATTACGAATATGTAATTATTTTTTGGCAGCAACAGCTTTAAACCGGTTTTTGAACCCCTTTAGTTACCACGCAGTAACTCTTACACTTTAGTAACTCTTACTTCTTACACTTATCCAAAAATGCATAAAATCAATAGAAAACGCAGTAAAACGAAGAAAAAACACTATTTAATAAAAGTTGCACCAAGTTGTGCAAGGTTGCTCAGCAACTTTAACACAATAAAAGGTTTAACTTTTCGCATTAGGTGTTTCGTCCATTAGACATTTCGTCATTCATTATTTTAATAATATTTCTTTTAGCAAGTTAATCCAAATAATGGCGTTTAACCCTATTTGTGACCCGGCTATCCATTTTTTACATCTTTTATATCATTTTTTTCATATCCATACATTAATTTTTTTGTGCTATACGGCCTACGCTTTTGTCTTTCCGTTGCGTCTCTAGGAGACTCTCTGTCGGCGGTATTCCCCCATTGCTGGGGTTGCCTGTTGGGTTGCACGGTAGGTAGTCTGTATTCACCATTTGCTTCGCATCACCGCTTGGCTGGGTGAAGGGATGTGCTCCCACGCACGACGGTGGGATTCGAACCCACGTCCCGGGATTTAGCGGTCCAGTGTGATAGACTACTACACCACGCCGCTGTCCCTTTACCATACTGTCCATTTACCATTTTACCATGCCATTGTTATCGGCGCTCATTGCAAAATTTAGCCAGAATAAAATTTTGCAAGGATTTGTGACATTTCTGTAAGAGATCAGAGTATCCGTTAGAGTATCAGTTTAGTATCCTGTATTTATCTATTATTTCTATTGCAATTTTATTAGATTATTATGTGGATGGAAGGTCCATCCGATCGTCGGAATTCTCCTAATGATAAGTGCTCTCTCTACTGCAGGGTCCAAATGTGCAGATTTTACATCAAATCGACCCAATTTCGCGAAAATTACTCAGAATTTCGGCAACCCGGGTGTTTTCGAACCTGGAGAATTCGAATCTGGCCTCAGTTTCGAGCTCCCATAAAATTTCGCCCAACCCTAATTGTTCTCTTCTATAATAAAAGGGATTTTTTCAAAAATGCAAAAAAAAATTTTTGATCCTAGCCATTTCTAATGCCGACAATCGGGTACATACTCTAAAAACCTCGATTAAATACTCAAAAATTTACCCGGATTTCGGGGTAAACAGCACAATTTCCTTCTTTTAGCATACGGGGTAAACAGCCCGTAACGCGATTAGCCCATTTTTAAGGAGATATTGAAATTGTAATCGCAATGTGATACGAAAAAATGTTTTAGAAAATGTAATAAATAATCTTTAAAGAAATTATATAATCATTTTTTTAAGAAAATTTTGAAAATTTTCAATGTAATCAAATAGTAGATGACAAATTTGGAACACTAGTCAAGATCAAGTCATAGACAGTCTGACAAGTGAGGTTAAGGTGCCGCATCCCGATTGAAACATGGTCATTTTTCCATTTATTTCGCCCAAACGACTCAGCACTTTTTTATTAAAGCATTTTTATATTATTTTAATTATAGGTGAGTGTGTTCCTTTTATTTCTTTAAAAATATATTAAATTGATGGTCAGCGTGTGTTTTCTTTATTGATTTTTTAAAGTTTTTTTGGAGTTTGATGGTCCGGCTGTGTTAAATTTATTTCTTTGACAGGTAGAAAATTATTTTGGAATTTTAAACCAATTCTTTTATGAGTTGCAATTTTTCATTATTAAAAAATTTAAGGATATGGAAATAAAAATGCAATTTTTTAAATTTTACTTAATTAAATTCTTATCTTCATTTTAACATTCTATAATGAACTCTGTTCACTCCAAAATAGTGATCAAATTTGTGACAACATAAATCGAAGCAATTCGTAAAATATTTGAATTTTTAACCGTATTTTTAATTGACTAAAATCAAAAGGAATTTATTATTTTTAGACTAAAAACCCGACATTGAACCATTTAGGGGAACCACGGTATTTGATTCGTTTTTTTCTATTTAGCTTCATATTAATNAATTTTTTATAAATTGTTTTATTAAATAAAATCAGTCAAAAAATTTTTATGTCAAATTTTTTGTCCTCGTACGTGACTCGGATTAAAAAAATATTTGAATGGTTCAATAAATAGAGGCAAAAAAAGAAACTTCAATGGGTAGTAAAAAAATCATGTTTTGTCTGAAACGTAAAATTTCATAGATTTTAATTTTCAATTTCAGTCAAGCCACAAGTTGCCATTGGCACCCTAACAGTGGTGAAAAAATACAACTGTCAAATTGCTGAAAATCATAAAAATAAATAAAAATAATATGAAAATAGAGGGGAAATGAGCAAAACAACATAAAAGTACAAAAATGAATATTGAAGGGAATTAACCCTAACTGCCAAAGTCTGAAATTTCCAGGGCCTTCTTAAATGTATCTGTGCTATTGATTTCCTGATTTCCATAACCTCTTTTGGGAATTTATTCCATTGAGAAACAATTCTTATGAAGAAATTCTGTTGATTTTATTATTAAATCGCCTATTTTGAAAAAGATAGGGTTTTCGGCAAGCTCTTTTAGTTTGAATGAAGTATTTTTGTAGCCTAATATCCACTTTATTATATATCATTTTATGAACCATAGCAAGATCCCATATGTCTCTCTTAATATTTAGCCTTTTAAGGCCACATACTTTAAGTCTTTCTTCATAAGGGCGTTTAGCCAATCCACATATAAAAAAGACTTATCATGTAAAGAATTTTTTATTTTCTCTAATTTAATTATGTTTAGTTTTGTTTTTGTTTTCCAAACTTCAATGACATATTCAAGCAAAGGTCTGATGTATGTCTTATAAGCCAATACAAGACTTTAAATCACTTTTTTCAAAATTTCAATAACAGCTAAGAACATAAATAACCTTGTTTTATTATATGTTCTGAAACGAAAAGATTCCTATGAATCATAATGCCAAGATCTCTTTTACAATTGGTTTCTACATTTCTCTTTTCAAAAAGTTTGCGCCATCGTTTTCATGATAGACATTTTTTTCTTGATAGCCAGCATGTATTTCAAATTCAATATTTTTGGCAGGAACCTAGATATTTAAAAGATCAAAATAAAAGCGGATCCAACACACTATCTTGAGGTACCCAAATCTTTGTGAAATGGATGAGAATATATTTCACCGATTTTAACCTTAAAGGAGCGACCTAACAAAAATTCCCAATAAACTAGAACTAATTCCCCCTAATTAAATAGTATAATGTTTTTCGAGAAGAAAATTACAACCCATAAAATGATCGTTTCGCATTTTATTTTTACTGGGCTAATGTTTGGCTTTGAAAAAATTCAGATCCCGCAATTTACAAAAATATTAGAAACTCATATAAAGAAACAAAAATTTCTAAAAACTCAAATAACATCAAGGTCACGTAGGTAATAAAAAAATTGGGAAAAAAATTGTGAATAAATATTTAAGAGTGCTTGAGATTCTCGGTCTCGACTCTCAAGTCGAGATTTTCTCTGGTTTTTTTTGACTCACGGTCTCGTTTCTCGGGTGCAGATTTTCTTAAAACGAGGTATTTTTAGACTGGTTAATGGGTTTTTTCGAAAACCCTCATTCTTAAGGGTGCATTTTCGGCGGTAGGAAGTAAAAAAGGTATATGGTGAACGGTACAATATCCAGCCCTGGTTTGCAGACCATTTTTTACAATCAAGTTCCATTACAAGAATGTTTTTTTGAGAGCACACTAAATGTATCATCGCTTGTTGTTAAAAAGGCTCATCAATTTGTATCAGAATGCTTAACAGTTTTATATGTATACAAAAATCTGAATTCCATTCATTTTACTAAATTATACCCAGAATGCATGTTATTGGACTAAAAGTAGTTTTAGTATCTTTAAAAAGCTTTTGATTTGAAACATTCAGACAAAAATTTAAGATGTATTTTAGCAACCTATTAATATGTTACAATGTCTTTTTATTATTAAAAAAATATTAAATAAAAAGGAAAATTTTGCTATAAAAAACCGGAAAGCAACACCAAAAAAATTAAAACATTATAAATTTTTCTTTGTTATTCGTCATTTTCAGAGACCGGACAAGAGATTAGATCGATTTTTTTCGATAAAAATTCGAAAGAGAAAACTCGAAAAAACTCGATCGAAAATTCGATCGGTCAGATCTCAAAATAAAATAATCTAACAATAGATTTAAATATCTTCCAAATAAAAATGATTACAAATTAAAAAGATCGTCTATTTAAAAATGTAGAGGTACTAGCGCGTTTGAATCGCGATTCTTTAAAAATATAAAATCTAACCAAAAAAAGCGAATAAACATCATTTTCCTTCTCCCGGTCGTTTCACCCCGCGGCAGAAAAATTATTATAACTTTTTTTCAGGTAAAATCTAGAGAAGTGAATTTGGTGTCAAAAGATAACCCTAAATGTCTGCTTTAAACTTGCAAGAACAACTTTCAGTTTTTGCTAAGTGGAAAAATATGGTATCGAATTTTCATTAAAAATTAATTTATCGATTTTATTTTTGAACCAGTTGTTAGAGTCTTTTTAAAAAAGTTCAATATTCAATCAAAAGATTATTTTTTATGCGCTTTTTTCTATGGGTTATACTTGTGATTTCTAACAGTTAAAACAAAATTCAATAAGTACATTAGCAGTATGCAACAGGTATCTATCAGTTCGCCAATTCGCAGATCATCCAATAAATTGACAACAGAAAAAAGATCGAGAATTTGTGAAAAGATTGAGAATAAAACTAGCTTTCAATTGGATGATCCTGCGCAATTTAGAGACGATTCAATTTTTGACATTAGATAACATAGTACGTCAAAATAGACGTCAAAATTGGACACAGCGCCAAAAATTACCCAAGTAAGTCATTACTGAATTTTGATCATACGGGTACACTATTTCTAAAATTTATGTAAAATTTATATGAATAATTTTATGTGAAATTTATTTTTTGCTATTTATTTATAATTTTTATTGTTAATTTTAACGAAGAAAATAAAGCAAATTAATTATTAATTATTTTCTTTCGCCCAAATAAATATCTGTCGGACCAATTCCCGACACTAACCGTCCTCCCTTGTTACGCCATCCGCCTCAACGTGGTGCTTGGGTGAACGGCAACAACATCGCCGGTCAAATGGATGGAGGGTACCGACGACGGGGGAGGCCACGGCAACAGCAATGTTCGCTGCTGGCGTCGGGATCCTGCACACGGGCGCCGACGGAAGGAATGTAGCCAATGCCAGCTGGTCTTTATGGCTGAACTTCCCAGGCCTCACGACGGCCACAGCTCCGCGGATCGACCCCTTGAGCTTCTGCTCGGGTCAAGGGCTTCTCTGCACCGCGTGATCTCTTGATTTGTATGCGGATGTGCAGCTCGCCTGCCCAATAGTGTCATTGGTAGCACACCCGACGTCCAATCGGGAAGACCAGGTCCGATTCCTGCTGGTGGGGCACAAAGGGCAACTGCTGTTGGCCACTGGCCGGGTGCACCTGGAGTGCTGGGATGCGGAAGGGGCTTCATGCTGGCTGTCAGCCCAACAAGATCGGCAACGTGCAAGGACGAGACGATGAACTACCAATGCCAGTTTGGTCGAGACATGAGTGGTGCAGCTACAACAACAATTAAGGAATAGATTTTGGTTTTTTACACAACTTTTTGGTAATCTCTGATGCTTCCTTGTTGGCTCCAAATATGAAATCAGCAAATTTATTTGATAAAATTTATGAACATTTTATAGGGTGTAATTGCCTAAACCCCACTAAATATAAATAGTAGGCTGTTGGGCTTTTGGTGACTGGAGCGCGATTTCTTTGAAATTGCGCAAAACATTTACTTAAAAAGACAAATAGTCACTAAATTTAGTCCAGTTTTAGGAAAGAGCGATCAGTCAGGGTATAATTTTACATGAAATTTTTCCGGTACATTTTTTCATTCGTGTATATATATATATATATATTTATATATATATTTTCGACTTATATATATATGTTGTAGCCGATATCGAATTTCAGCCGAAGTCGACTTCGGCTAGCCGATATCGAATTCATCATTTGTGGTTGAGTGGAGGTGATAAAATTCACCCCACATCCTCAGGCGTGGGTTCGAAACCTCGGCGAGGAAAATTATTTCTATGGACTGAATGAAGTCTGAAATCATAGAAAAAATAAATAAAATAAGTCGAAAATAATTTAAAATTTTCGGCTGAATTTTTTCGAACATGATTGAAAAAGACGTGAAAATTAATTTTTTTTGAAAGCCTAAGACGTGAAAATTTTTGCCAAAAACCAAGATTGTAAATTGTAAAAATAGTTCAGGGAATTTTCTAATTTTGGCTAATTTTTTCTTATATTTATTTAATATACTCGCACGGAATCAGAATCGGAATCAAAGTTCAGTTTGAAAAGATCAAGAACTTGCCGGGTAAATTAAAATTCTCACAAATCCATTATCAAAAAGTTATTGTTCATTAAAAATTTTTAAAACCTGAACATCTAACCACTAGGCCTCGTAATTAAAAAGGTCAAGAAGTTGTTTATTTTTTAGAAAATATTTAAACAAAGCTAGGGTGCTCACATCTAACGTAATAAATTATTCCAAAACAATCTAAAATAAGTGTAATCTTAATAAGCTTTTCCGATTTAAATTTTAAAGAGGTCTCAAAAATAGTTGTCTGTAAATTTTTAAAGAAATAAGTTTCTTCTATCAATTTTTTTTGTTTAAAAGAAGTTTTATTGGAGAAAATTTATTGATAATAAAGGAAGTGAAAAATTTGATGGGGGGCACGGGGGGATATCCCCGTCCCCCTGTCCCCGACTTTTATTTTTTCGAAATTCGGCCAAAAAGTTCGAAATTTTCCCGAAATAACCGAAAATGGGTTTTTAGGGGATATTACAAAGTTTTTGGCCGAATTTCAAAAAATAAAATATACCATTCGAATCAGCGTAAAATTCTGCACAACTTGCCTTTTATACTTTTTGTCTAACTCGTTTTAAGCCAGACTATATCTCGTGGCGGTTTTTAGCGGTAACGACCTAGCACCAAATTTGTCCTGAGTTTATGTTAAATTAATTTTTTTAATAAAATTAGTTTTGCAAAGGAAACAAGGTACCATTTATTTGTTATTTTATGAGCTAAAAATATATAAATCTTATGTAATTTTTTTATAAGTTGAAGAAATGCACCAATTCTCTCTCTATAATCAATATACCAATTCTTTTGACATCTAAAAAAGTATTTATAGAAGGCGATTTACTATGAACTTTCTATGAATTTTTTACTGTGATTATTTTGTTTTTTTAGAAAACCATCAAAAAAAACTTCCACCTTCAAAATTTAAATGTAAGTACCATAAATCTGTAGAAGCCCCTACATTACATCACCCCTCAAATAGATCTCCCTCTGCAGAGGGATTGAAAATATAAGCCTCGCTGCATTAAACCCAGGGGAGAAAAAAGAGGAAATGATCACAGGATGAGCAATAATGGCCAAATGGTCCTTACTAGGGTTTGTCAAAAATTGTGACAAAATCTAATTTTTAACGGACATTCCAAAAAAAACATAGGCTGATTGTGAGCATTAAATTTTTACACACCATTAATTTTATGTCGATTTTTAAAGATGAATCCCATAGAAAAATCTCTAATAGATCTTTATTATTTCAAATATTATGAATGTTAAGAAAATCAAAAACGACAGGCACAAAAAAAATAAAAGTAAAGTAGAAACCATTTTATCAAGTCGATCAGATAGGGTGTGTCCATATTTGCTCCAGCACCCATAATTTGCGCAACCGTAATTCTGAACGAAAAAAACGGGCGGCAATTTTTAAACTAATAACCTTCGTCATTGGATTCTGGGAATTTAAAAATTAAAATTTCACAACTTTAGTTTCCGACATGGGCCATCGTAATCCTGGTAATTGCTGGAATAGTGCTCATCACTGCCGCCATCATGGCCCTTATCTACTATCTGAGACGCAAATGGCGTCACCCGCCTCTGTATGAAATTATTTCATTAAATATTTAAAAATGTTTAATTTCGTTTTTCATGTGCAAAATATTTTTTGGCAATAAATATTTCGAAAAATTTAAATACATTTTAATCAAAAATAAAAATGTTCCTGGAAAACCTTTAAAAAAAATTTTAATTAAATCATTGCATATGGATATATGAAACTAATTCCTCCAATTCTATTTCTAGAATAAAACCATTATAGTAATTATAAGATTAACCAAATAAAAATAATTTTTCTGAAAAATCAAATAAATATTGATGTTTATCATTATTTTTCCAAAAGTTTTTTTATAACAGGGGTGGATTAAAATAATCTCAGCTTTGCAATGGTTGCTGCAGTAGATCTTGTCGCCATTTCGAAGACTTCCGGATACTTTGAATGTGCGTCGACAACAATCAGATATTCCTTTCCGTAGAATGGTCCGACATAATCAATGTGTACCCTCTGCCATGGCTTCGTCGCTTTGGACCAAGAGCAAGCTGTTGCTTTAGCTGCGAGCTGGCATGGTGCACGGGCGTCCATTTGAACAGCTGCGACCATTGCATTCCTCTGGAGGGTCCCTTTTTGGCCCTTTCTGTCGTTTTTGGACTTTCCGGAGTTCAGAATTTGACCGNCAATAAATCAAGTTTTAATTTTTTATTTTTTTACTGTTATATGAAAAAAGAATGCAAAATATTTAAAATCTAATTTTCAACTTTCATATAGAGTCTTTTATTAGAGAAGGGCCTTATTTTAGAAGGTAACCTTATTCTAGAGGGAGACCTTATATTAAATAGAATACGGTAATCACAAATTATCATTGATATTATATTTTAAACATGAGCAAATTTAGGTATTATTTTTTTTGTGTTCCTCGATTTGCGGTTTTTATTATGTTTTATATATAAACTGAATTCAAAAGTAACTTTATTTAGGTTTTAATATGATTTTAAAAAATTTATAAATATTCGATAATTTTTATTTTTTAAATCACAGTTTTAAAATGAAAATCTGAAAAAAATCTGATTGCGCTCATCTCTGCTACCTGTATATCTATAAATTAATATAGAAATTATTTGGTAATAAGACTTCAAACTATAGGCTACCTCAAAATTCGGGAATGCCTATAAATAAATAAAATTATTTAATAAATAATAATAAATTATAAAAAAATTTAAATAAATTATAAAAAATTTAGATAATTTTGAAATTTATTTTTTAATTGGTCAAATTTTGGGATAGTTGAATTCTTTTGGAGATAAGGCCAAAATCAATTTTTTTCATTCGGACCCATAAAATTCCCTAAAAACAACATTAAATATAAATATTCAAAATGTTAAAATAACCCTAAAACAGATGACAACGTAGTGAAAAATTCATTTTTTAATTCAAAAAATAACCTATTAATTATGATGATATAATGCATTAATTACTTTTTTTGATAATTAATAAAATACCTTTTAAAAATGTATATAATCAATAATAGAAAATTTAAAGAGGCCAGAGGGGATGATGACTCATTACAGGGAGGGGTCTTTTTGCAGGGGCGTCTCATTACAGGAAATACGGTAAATTTAGAAAAATGTTCAAAGTTCTATATTAATTTAAAACCAAAAATCGAGGAACACACCTACCGCACACCGGCATTTTGCCGAATTAAACTTAAAAAGGTTTCGGTAGCGGTCGCTGGAAAATTTTTAAAGAAATTTACCGATGGCCCGATAAAGGTTTCCGGAGAAATTTTTTAAATTAGACCTTCTTTCCTAAAGGTTGTAAGTACCAAAATAGTACTCTAGGATTGCCGAATATGCCATTTTATTTAGCATTAATATTTGTAATTGGCACATATAAATGTTGGGCGGGGCCTTAGATAAATTTTGCTAGAAATTTATTATCAAAAATATTTTATAAAAACAAATACAAATATCTGATGAGTTGTAAATAAAAAAATCACATCGTGATAAAAATTCTTTTACAATAATCAAGCTATCAGCTTGATGCTTGAAAACTTGCTTGATTCTTGTTGCTTGCTTGAATTGGGGGGGGGG
>LDKF01005075.1:0-13454 GCA_001026735.1 Rotylenchulus reniformis | reverse complement strand
AATCCCCCGGGGGGTCTAATACAGGAAATACGGTATTTATATAGAAATTTTTCCAAGAAATATAGAAAATTTTTTCAATTTTTTAACGATAAATCGCTTCTTAAAAATTGCGAATTGCGGAAATTGTGGCCTTTTTGGGGTGCGGTTTGCGATCCGCCAATTGCGTCAGCCACGTTGAGTATTGGATAATGACCAGCACGATGCGGCATATTATGTTTTAAAAAGGCGATTTCTTGAAGTGGGAACCAAATTTAAATTTTTTTATCATAATATTTGACCTATACTGATACTGAGCACCATTTTAGACCATTAGAGTACCTTGATAAATAGATAAAAATTTAGGGAAAATCTATGGGTTGCAAAATTAACAATAACAGAAATTTTCTTATCAAAAATAAAAATTTATCATGTGTTTAAATAATCTTCGGAATCCCTCTATTAAATTTTTTTTTGAATTTTCATAGGACTAGGACTTAATAAAAAAATATGCAAAATTTTGGCTCTATTCTTGAGCCATCGAACCTAAAGCGCACCCAAAGAAAAAACACCCAAAACCAATGATTTCACAAATCTGTAAATTTAAATCAACCCAGTTGGGCGAGAGTTCCGAAATTTTGCACGAAACAAAGCAATGGAAAGGTCCGTATAAAAGGCCTTAATACGACCTATAAAAAACCAGGGCATCATCATTCGCCTTTTGTTGTAAAGAAGCTGGGGCGATCACATAGGTAGTGTCCAAAATCAAATGCAAAATATTTGAACAATCTTTTAAACTGTAAAATTGTTCAAATTTGATTTTGGACTAATTTTTGACGTGACATAAAACTCAATATCTCAATGATTGCACAAAAATTTAAGTCACTCCGTTGAACAATTTTAGTTTTAAAAATGATTTATTAAAATTTTGCATTGAATTTTGGAACTGTCGACCCAAAAGTGTTGACTTAAATTTGCTGATTTGTGACATGATTGGAATATCGATAAATTGATCCAAAAGCAATTCTGAACAATTTTACAATTTAAAAATGATTCATTAATATTTTACATTCAATTTTGACAAAAACTATGTGATCGCCCCAGAACTCTTTACTAATGATGCTCGGTATCTTTGCCTTTTATAGGCCGTATTAAGGTACAGACTTTCCATTGCATTTTATTGTTTCTCTGACATTAAATATAACGAATACATTCGATTGTAATTTGAACCCATGCTGGTGTTGAGTAGAAAAGATTTTTCATTTTACAATTTTAGCTAGAAAAATGATTTATAGCTATGTTATATTTCACCGCAACTGAATTTGGGATTAAATTTTAATTGAATTCTCCAGCGATTATAAACTCCATAGTAATTACATTAATTATAAAAAATAATTACATTTTATTTATCAATTTGTCTTTTTACATTGACATTTTTCATTTTATAAGCAAAAGCTTACAAAAAGCAAAAATCAAAAATAATTAAAAATCCTTGGTGGTACGGGGGAACGAGAGAGGGATATTTCCCACCCCCTTTGTATACTAACACTACATTTTTACAAAAGAATTTTTTTCAAAATTCCATTTTAGATAAAATACATCTGGCATCTCGTTTAATTGTTTTACCCATGTGAACATTAATTTTTTTTTGGTTTTTTTTTCACTGATTTCTATGTATAAAATGGAATTTAAAAAAAATTACAAACTTTTTTTTCACAATTTAATTTATAATTAAATTAAAAACGTAAAACTTTTATAAAAAAATTATAATAATTTTTATTTTTGGGTGGTGTAGATTCCAACTTTAGAAATGAATTTTTCTCAACTCTTTAATAAATCTATTTTGCAAAATTTTAATGGGTTGCAAATAGGAAACCAATGACATGAAAATTCTTTATTTTGTATAGAATGTAAGTTACAAATAGATTTTTTTTATATCATATTAGGAAATGATCAATTTAATGTTTAAATTGTTGGAAAATTATTAACTACTTTTACTTACGATTTTATTTATATTTTGGAAACATGAAAACATGAAATGTTGATTGTACTACGGTTTTTAATTTAAGAATAACTTATGGGTTATAAAAATCAAAAAATTTATTCCAAAATTAGAGATAGAAAGGGGCTGGGACGTTAAAAAACTGCCACATGCGGCGTTAAAAAAAGTTTTAAGTCAGACTGCAGCATGTGGCGGTTTTTTTAATCGCCTCATTTAATGTTTTTTAGTGTTAACGACCTAGCACCTAGTGGAAACATATTTTAATATTAATTAAAGATTTAAATGACAACACTTAATTAAATAGAAGAAATTCAATACAAATATGCAATCTTATTCAACATGTCATTTTTATTCTCATAAGTAAGTTTATTTTTATAATTAGACAAAATTGTATCTTTTAATTATAAATTCTCATTTCCTAATTCAGTAAAGGTCTAAAAATCGTTTCGGCCAAAGTGCCAAAATGGATATATTATGAAAAATACATGCAAATTAAAAATAAAACGGGTGCTAAAGAAACTTGCTGTTCTATTTACAATCATTTTAAACCTCTTATCAAACCTTAGCCCGCTTTTGTTTAAGCTTTGCTCCTTTTATATCTTTATTCTTACTTTAGTTTTATTTAAATATTCCCCATCAAATAGACTTTTAAATGTTCATTTTCATGATTCATTTGCTTTCAAAAACATAAATAACAGCATCGCTACAACTAAATCTTAAATATAAAACAAAACATAAACTTTTTTTAAATTCTATGCTTACAATTACGAATACAGTATTTATTCTAATTTACTGCTAATCTCTATTTTAATGGTAATCTCTAGTTTAGTGGTAATTTTTGTTGTAATGTTTAAAAACGAAAATGGAAGTACATATGTTTATAAAAAATGCAAACGTATTGTGTTTCATATGTGTTTCTGCAATTCATCACTTGTAACATAACATCGAGGGTTTATGTTCCTGAAAAAAAACAAATCCTGAAAATGAGAAAAAAAACAAGATACTGGAAAAGAATACACCCTAATAATTTTACAAGATGATTCGCATAAAAATTGCGGTGGAAATTGATCTGGAGCAAGATGAAAGAGATTAAGATTCCATTGAATTTTGAAAAAATTTGTTTTTAATAATATTAAAAATTCAAATTTTGAATAGGACCCCCCGGCAGTGATTTATTTTTCAATCTTTTTCAGAGAGAGGATTATTACAGAGAGGGCTAATTACTGAGAGGAATTAATAGAGGAAATATGGTAAGACATCATTTATTTAATTATAATTAAATAATTAATTATTATCACTCATACATTCAAAGAGAATATAAAATTCAAAACCATAATTTTATTTCTTAAAATATGATTGAAATAGTGAGCAATAAAGGATAATTATAAATTTACCCCAATTTGAGGTGGACATTTACAAATATAATCTCAAAAATAATTACTATTAAAATAATCGGTGGCTGACCCAATACCTAAAATTTAATTTTAAATTTTTCTGATAGCTGTTTAATCCTCGTACGAGAGCGCCATGTCTTATAAAAAAGAAGATGGTCTGGAAGGGGTTTTGGAAGAATAAAGAATAGTAAGGATGCTCCAAAAATATAAATAAAATCACTTTTAATAATGATAGGAATATTTAGGTGTTTGGGATTAACACCAGGGAAATCAAACTTGCACAAATATAATTTCCTCAATTTATTCCGCACAATTATTTGCGATCCGAAAAAAAGTGAATGCATAACGAACGAAAAACAACAACCAAAATTCAGGGACCAAATGGTCAAAAAGAGGGGAGGGAACGCCAACAAAGGGGGAAAACACAAAAATATGAAAGGGAACATTAAATCGCATTTATTACTTTATTTAATTATCACATCCACACCCTCTAGAAAGGCCGGTCCCCGGGCTTAGGTCAAATTTGGAAAAGGAAAAACAATAGGAGGGTAATAGGGGTGCTTCTCGCGATTCGGTTGTTCGAAAGGTGTCCGGTGGCGGGTGAGTTCAACGACGGGAATTCCCCGAATGTCCAGACCAGTGGCGTCGCCGATCGTCATCCCGATGGTGCTCGCGGTCCCGGCAGAAATGTAGCAACACCAGCGGGTAATTTAGAAATTTTCTTGATTTTCACAAGGGTTGAATAAATTTTCCTTTAGACAAAGTTGCTTAAAGAAGACTCTAAATTTTCAATGGCGGCCCCTATCGGGTCCACACTGGCCTTTATACTGTAATTTTCTCCAAAAAATTGTTTTAAGCAAAAAAATTTTTCTTAAACAGTCCCCGCCCAAAGTGGAAGGGAAAGTCCCCTTCCCTCCCTCCCCTCCACCGTGCTCATATGATTTTTAAAAATATTTCACGAATTAGTGAATATGCATCAGAACTTTTTTACACCTTAATATGCATTTTGCACTAGTGTTGGGAAAAGCTTCGTACCGGCTCCGCTCCGATCTTTCAAAATTTTTTTTGAAAGATCCGGAGTGGAGCCGGAGTGGAACCCGGAACCAGTTTTTTTGTAAGGGCGAAGCCGGAGCATTTTTCTTATGGAGCCGAAGCCGAAAATTTTGAAGGCCGGAGCCCGGAGCCTGAACCGAAATGTGTTTTCCCAATAAAGTGTTGCACTATTGATTAAAACAACCTATCGTTTTTTCTTACAAATAAATCTTTTTTAGGGGCCCACCACTCTTTACCACAAAGTATTGGATTGCTGCAAATTCATGGGGCAGTAGCTGATGGCGATGGAACATTTCGCATCAGACAGGGCACTAACGAGGCTGGCATCGAGAACAGGATGATCTATGGGCATTTGTACAAATGGGATGATGGAAGAGTTGGCTTGATGCAATATTATGTTGGCTTGATGCAATACCATTTGCCTGCCAAAGACTTCACCACCTAAACATCAACAAAATTGAGAACCATCCAACATCAACTACCGTATTCTCTCGAACATATTTATGCCCCACGGGGTCTTACATTTTGTTTCAAATTCCTTTCCTCTAAAAGACTAAAAAATGGGGAATTCCCCCTTTTCCTTAGTAAAAGAAGATCTTCCGATTTTTGGGGTAATTCCCCCAAATTTTCGGGGGATTCCCTCGCTTTTCCACCCTTGTTTTCGGGGGAGACCTTCCTCCGAAGATCTTTAAAAATTCGGGTGAAAAGTCAAATTAGGGAGTACTTTATTTACTACATGGGCCTTAATTTTTCCCTCCCTCAAATCTTTTTGGGGGAATTCCCCTTTTTCTTTTACTACTGCCTCAGGGGACTTTAATTACGGGGGAAAAATTACATTTTTCGACTCCTATTTCAGAGAGTGGCTTCAATTAGAGAGATTACGGTAGATTCAGGTCACAACATTTTCCGACATATTCTAATTAAAATAATAAAAAAACAAATTTCCCCCTTGCTTTCAATTTATTTTATCAACTTATTTTGTGTATGATGATGTTGAGAGTAAATATTATAATTTTGGAGAAAAGTTTTCAACGCCTGAATAATGAATTAATATGCTCACTTAAAGTCATTACTCATTACATTGTACAAACCCTCTAATAAGTATCGGGAGTCTTATTTTTTAGACCCTTCCCAGATGAGGTGGCTTATTGTGGAGAAGGGGAGTTGTATTTCAACTTGATTGTTGGGGAATTATTTTCATTTTTTTGGAAGAAAAGGGTCATTTTCAAAATTTTTTTGACTTATAATTTAATCAGCAAATTTCTTTGATAACAAGTAAAATTTTGAACAATTCTACAGTGTCTAAATTAAATTCCGAAAATTTGTTTCCTGAATAGTATAATGGTCCTGGAAAAAAGTACCCATAAAAAGTTCATATATATTTAAAAACTTAAATTGTCTATAATTTTTATTTAATAAATGCATTTTGTATTTTCAATGTTTTTGGAAAAATTCTCTCTGCATTCCAAATTGTATTCCCCATTTTTACAATATATTAAATATATGATTAAATATATGTTCACTACATTTATTATTCATCATTCCCCGACTATTTTTATAATCAATACATCGTACCCATTTGGTCAAAGCTAACAAATCAAAATAAATTAACAAATTGGTGGAGAAATGCATATTTATTATTTATGGAGAAAAATTATTAATATTAATATTATTATTACCATTATTGAAATATTCTCCTCATCTCAAATATAAAAAAAAAGAGTGAAAATTAATTTTATAAATTAAAATAAATATAGTATAATGAATAAATGCAATTTTTTCAGTGGGACAGTAACATAAAAATAATCAGGAAAATTATTATTACCATTCTCGCAATATTTAATTAACTATGCATTATTAAATTTAAGTAAAGAAATATTTTTATTCCTCATTCTAAACAAAAAATAATAATTAAAAAATATGAATAAAATCGCAATTTTTATAGGTAGGACAATTGCACGAAAATGGCAATGAAAAAAATAAATTTTTTAATTTTAATTTTTCTACCCTCAAATTTCATCCAAGGCATGCCAAGTCCAGGTATGTTCAAAATAAAAATATAAAAAAATATATATAAAAATATTATTAAGGGTTGGAAAATGAAAAAGAAAAGGACAAAAATTGTAGCATTTGTTTGGCTGAAATGGAGAAAAATGAGGTGGTGAAAGAAAAAGTTGAACAAAATGGTGATAAATGGCAAAAATTCGTGGAAAAATGCCAAAAATTGCTGAAAATTAAAAATGAAGAACCTTGTGATCCGAAGGAGCTACCTTGTCAAGTGATTAAATGATAAAATTTAAATTTTAAATTTTACATTTTTAGCACCAATTCCACAAGGAATGTGTCGATAAATGGTAAACAATAAAAATTTTTTCTATAGCCTACCTGTAAGAAATACTTTCATAGGACTAGAATAAATAAATTCATTATAGAAAAAATATATAATTGAGTTTTTTGGTTCCCAGCCGATTTTCGAGATCGGGATTTTTCGGGTTGAGCCCGGTTCCGTCACCTGTTCAAATTTCGGGGTTGGGATTATCCCAAATTTCCTGGATTAAATTAGTGGGCTTTATGTAAAAAAAATAAAAATCCAACTTTAAAGGGAAAAAAATTTCTTCAAAAAAATAAGAAAATTCCGGTATAAGAAGTATTTTTTAGATTTGCATGAAATTTATTTATTGATGGCACAAGCTCCTATTCAGAAGCTTCGGGATCCCGGTCGGGTATTGAACAAAATTAGCAAATATGGGAAATACATGGGTTAATTTTTTCTAAAAATTTATTCGTCATAAAGCTTCGATTAATTTTAGAAAACTAAATTTTTACATTTTTTTCAGGCTCAAATCACACAATTCATGCCCAATATGTCGTGTTCCGGTGAGACCGGAGATGAGCCCAGATGAACTGGAGCAAGAATTTCGTCGTCGTGTAATTTTGGCCCATGTCCTATCCATGAGAGGATATTGAGGATGGATTTGTTCATTGTAACAAGATTTTTCTAAAGCCAAATTGGTTTAACCACCCAAAATAAAACCCAAAATTGTATAACCAATTGAAAAGACGAAAAATCAAGTTGTCTAACCATGATTGCCGTATTTTTATAAAATAAAAAGTATTCAAAAACAAGGGTATCCCTAAAATAACGAGAATAAAAATGTTAGAATAAAGATGTTCCAGGATACACATCCGTGATATAATTGATTTGAGAACCTTGTTTTGATAAATATATTTTTCTACTAATGAATTGGTAAGGAATAATTTTCTGGGAATTTACTTACTTAATATGCTTATATTTTGACCATTTTTCGTTTCTGGAAGATTCTACACCGACCATAAATCTCCAAATCCAAGTGCATGAATTGATCCATCCGAAGCCCATCCATCAAAATAATTTTTATAGGATCAATGCATTTTTATTATGTTCATCACCACCGTCACTCCCTTCCTTGATCAATACTTTCACATCAATTTTGCCATCAAAGTATAGAAATAAATTAGCATGTAGTTTGTAGGGAAAATTCAATGAAAAATTAGAAATAAATTCAAGAAAAATAGTGCAATTTCAACCTTTATTATTTGTTGTAAAAAAAGCTTCATAAAACATTTTTTGGCCCTCATTTTCTCTAAAAAATACATAAGATTCCATTTTCGCAAAAGTTCACAATAAAGGGCTATGAAAATAATAAATAATTTCATTTTGATTTTTCCGCTACTAGTTTACGTCCATGGAATGCCAATCAAGAGTATGTTTATTTATAATAAAAAAATAAATAAAATATTTCTTAAGGGTTGGAAGCTGCTGATGATGAAGAAAAAGATAAAAATTGTGCCATTTGTCTAGCCCAATTGGAGGAAAATGAGGCGGAGGAAAAAGGCGAGGATGAGGGCAAATGGCAAAAATTGATGAAAAAATGCCAAAAATGGTTGAAAATAAAAATTGATGATCCCAATGAACCAAAGGAGTTGTCTAGTCAAGTAATAAAAATAAAAATAAATATTTTGATTGTAATAAATTTTAAATTTTAGCACAAATTCCACAAAGAATGTATCGACAGATGGTAAGTGAAGTGGTACTTGGAAAAAATCAAATTCTAGAAACTTGCAAAATATTAATTTTTTTAAGGAAAAATTAAAAAATTATATCAAAAATGGGTAATTTTAGAATTTAAAAAATTTTTCGATTACAATGTTTAAAAACATCATTGCTTTAATAACAATATATAAAGAGCATTTTAACGCCTTGATTTTTAATCTTTTTTTATTTCATTAATAATCAAAAAATGCTCATTAAACCCTTAGAAAAAAATCAATTGTTGACTACGTTTTTTTGAATAATCGTCACAAAAATGAGAGATTCTCGCTATTATTCAAGTATCGAATATTATGATATTTAATAATATTGTTAGGCTCAAATGTTATAATGATACTTGTCCAATATGTCGTTTTCCGCAGTGGATTTATGGATGAGAATTAAATGATCATGAAAATATTCCTAGTATGCTCTGGATGAGTGTCTTTAAAGGGCTTTGATAGTAGTTTTTTGAATTTTTGTTTTTAGAATTTCTATTTTTGCCCAATTTTTGACTATTATGATGAAAAAATTGCTTAAAATAATAAATTTTAAAATAACAATTTATAAGTATATTTTTATTATATTTTCAATTTATGCGCTTAATTTCAATGGACCCGTAATAATCACAGTGAAAATAAAATAAATTAAAAAAATTCATTTTCTTCTATTGTTAGATTCCCTTCGCCCATCAAGCCCAAATCCCCCAAATCCTATAAAATTGGCAAATATTCACATTTATTTTATATAGAAATATTTTCATATACTCTTGATTTGATTAAAAATTCACAAAAAAATTTAATGCATATATAGATTTTACATAAAATACTTAAATCGATTAATATCTCATTTTATTAAGATATTTAAAAATAAAAATGGAGATAAAAAATATTTTTTTTGTGATTTTTCTGCTCTCAATTCACATCCATGGAATGCCAAATCCGCGTATGTTCGAAATAAAAAATATAAATAAAAACAAATTATTTTTTAGAGCAAGTAGAAGATGAAAAGGACAAAAATTGTGCCATTTGTTTGGCTGAACTGGGGGAAAATGGGGGCAAAAAATGGCAAAAATTGTTGAAAATAAAAAAACCTAAGGAACTAAAGGAGTTACCGTGTCAAGTATCAGAATGATATAATAATTACAATTAAAAAATAATTATTATTTTAGCACATTTTCCACAAAAAATGTATCGACAAATGGTAAGTTGAGGTTTGTTGGGTCAATAAAAGCGGAATTAAAAAAATTATCTATGTTTAGGAAAACTATTTATGTTTACGGTTTTCGAGATATTTAAAATTCTCGGAAATTGCAAAAATTAATTTTTAAGGAGTCATCGCTTAAAAAGTGGCAAATGTGGCCCATCTGGCAAAAGACTTTTTTAAAAACTTGATAGTCAAAAGTATAAAAAGGTAACTTATGCAAAATTGTGCGCTCCATCTTATGGTATTTTTAATTTTTTCGAAATTCGGCCAAAAATTTCGAGTGAAAATCCGTCCAACACAATGATATTTTAGAAAAAATTTTGAACTTTATGGCCGAATTTCGAAAAATTAAATACCATAAGATAGAGGGCAAAATTCTTTTTATACTTTTTGCCTAGCAAGCTTTAAAACAACTTTTTGGCTAGACTGGTCACATTGGCCACTTTTTTAACGTGACAGCACCGTTACTTTTATGCATAATTTTTTATTATTTTTTTCAGGTTCAAATCGCATAATACTTGTCCAATGTGTCGGTTTGCGGTGGGCCCTGAGAAGGGACAAAGTGAAGAAATTCATGAACTTGTTCGGATTATCATGAGATCATGAATTGACGCAAATTTTTTGTTTGAATTTCAATGATATTTTTCAAAATTCCTTTTTTCAAATGTTGTCCTACAATAGATGGGTCTGTTAAACTCGGGTCTGCAAAATGTCGGGTCTGAAATAGCCGGGTCTACAATATTGCCGTCCTGCAAAATTTGGATCTGAAATAGCCCTGTTTACTCGGGTCTGCAATAACCTGGTCTGTAAAAATTCAGCTCTGCAAAAATCGGGCTCATAAGAGTCGGATCTGTAAAAGTCGTTCTTTCTGAATCAGGTTCGAATAGCGGGTCTGCAAAAGTCGGGTCTGAAATAGCCGGGTTTACAATATTGCCGTCCTGCAAAATTTGGATCTGAAATGGGTCTGCAATAGTCCGATCTGTGGGTCTGAAATAATCGAGGTCTACAAAAGTCGGATCTGCAAAAGTCGGGCCCATAAGAGTCGGATCTGTAAAAGTAGGGTCTGTAATAATCAAGCCTGTCAAATTTGTCTTTGCAGAATTTTACACCAAGCCTTAAATTCCAAATCCATGGGTTTAGAATTAATCCATGCGAAGGACACCCATCAAATAATATATTTAGATGATTGTGTACCATTACTATTCGCTATTATCCCCTTCCAAAATCAATATTTTTATAATAAATTGCCCTCAAAGTCCAGAAAATATTTTGTAAAATAAATTATCATGCCTTGAACAAGAATAAATAATGAAATTTGTTTAAAAATTATGCAAAAAACGCGGAATTACCACATATATTATTTTTATAAAAAATTATTTTTTCATTTTTTGCACATAAACACAGTTTGTCTTCATATTTCTTGATTTGTCCCAAAAAATAAATATAAAAAATTATTTTTTTATAAAAAATTAAATTAAAAACAAATTCATTTTTATCGGAAGAATAATATGATAAAATGGAAAATAAAAAATATTTTCAATTTGATTTTTCTACTCATAATAATTTGCATCCATGGAATGCCAACATCGAGTATGTTCATAATATAAAATTAAAATATATAAAATAATAATTTTTAGAGTTGGAAGAAAATGAAAACGACAAAAATTGTGCCATTTGTTTAGCTGAACTGGAGAAAAATGTGGAGGAAGATGCAGAAAATGGGGGTAAATGGCAAAAATTTGTAGAAAAATGCCAAAAATTGTTGAAAATAAAAAATGACGACCCCTTTGAACCAAAGGAGTTGCCTTGTCAAGTAATAAAATAATTTTGTCAAAAATTTAAATTTAGCACATTTTCCACAAAGAATGCATCGACAGATGGTAAGTTTGTGTTGCTATGTCGTTATTTCCTGCCCTCTCCATTATTAGATTAATTGATATTCTTTCTACGATACTTTATTTGTCTCCTGCCTATCATCCGCTTCTGCTCTCCTCCAGTTCCCTCCCCTAATTAATTTTTTTGAAAACTTTAAAAGTGGAAAATTAGACCTTTTAATCTTTCTTAGCCATGGATCCTTCCTAAAACATAATACTTTGTTTTTTTAAGTACTCAATTTTTTAGAAATTTTTAAAATAGGTAATGCTCGTCATTAAAAAATTTTTTACGATGTAATGAAAAAATCAAATTCGCATTTTTATAATAATCTGTAAACCGTTCCCTTTTAAAAACAAGAAATTCGGTTTTCGCGAAAAGTCCGATTCCACTTCACTCTAGTTGAAAATTAGTCTTAAAAGTTGTATCTTATGCTTTTCTTAGAGGAATATGCATCCCATCGCATAATATACATGTCGAAAAATATGAATCACAAAAAAAATTTATTCGTACAAACAATTTGAGGCGTTCACAACAAATAAATTAAACTTGATTTTTTTTTATTAAATTAGTTATCTATTAAAATGCGTCATAATAAATTGCCTTGCGCAACCTCATTTAGTAAATTATATAATAATACTAGCCCGCGTTAGGGGCGGTTGTATATACGTACATGAGCGTGAGGCCAAGCCGGTGCCGACGGGAAGCCATTCCCTAGCCTTTTGGGTATGTAAAAATATGCCCTGTGGAGTAACGTACTCGCTTCGCTTCACTCGCGTCGCTCGCTTCGCTCGCTCGCTTGGGGTGGTTCGGCGTTTCGTCACATTAGGCCTTTTGTAGTTCAAGGCACTTGCTTCGCTTCACTCGCACGCTCGCTTCGCTCGCTTGCTCGCTCAGCTCGCTTGGCCCACCCACAAGGTTATCACTCGCGTCGCTCGCTTCGCTCGCTCGCTTGGGGTGGTTCGGCGTTTCGTCACATTAGGCCTTTTGTAGTTCAAGGCACTTGCTTCGCTTCACTCGCACGCTCGCTTCGCTCGCTTGCTCGCTCCGCTCGCTCGCCCCACCCACAAGGTTATCACTCGCGTCGCTCGCTTCGCTCGCTCGCTTGGGGTGGTTCGTCGTTTCGTCACATTAGGCCTTTCGTAGTATTGGCAGTATAAGGTACTCGCTTCGTTGCGCTCGCACGCTCGCTTCGCTCGCCTGCTCGCTCCACTCGCCCTCGATACCCCCCGGAGGCGCACACTTGTAGGGGTTTCGTCTTTGTAGACATTTTGTCCAATTAGGTGTTTCGTAGTACGAAAACGTCAAAAATGGACGTCAAATTCGGTTTCTACGCCCTCGAAAACCCCCAGAAAACATCTCCTTTAAAAGAAAAAATTTCCTCCAAAAAATTCGACTTTTCGACCCTTTAGTCATTTCGTAGTCGAAAAATGACAAATCTCAAAAATGTTCCCCCAAGCCTGCTAGACAACTTTCTTTATTATAGCTAAGCTCTAAACCCACTTTAACCGCACCGGACCCCTCCTGCCCCCAGCACACCCCAGTTTGACGGTATTTTGGCATTTTCGACCTTTCGTAGATTCAAACACCCCCAAGCGCACGCGGTTCAAAAGTTTCTAAATTAGCTATTACACCCTCCCCAACACTCGGTTTCCCCCTCCAAACGGCCAATCCCCAGCACAAGAGCGATCTTTGGATCTTACCCCACGTTTTTTTATATATAGATAACTAGCCCTCGTTAGGGGCGGTTGTATATACGTACATGAGCGTGAGGCCAAGCCGGTGCCGACGGGAAGCCATTCCCTAGCCTTTTGGGTATTTAGACTATGTAAGTAGCGGTGTTTGTCAGTCTTACTCCCCTCAAGTGATACGGAGACCTTCG
>LDKF01005072.1:0-14019 GCA_001026735.1 Rotylenchulus reniformis | reverse complement strand
ATCCTTACGATTGACGATCGAGCAGGGGGGGGGTTAACCTCCCCTTGCACACCTATGCCTCACCTTAAGAGCAGTTTGTGCGTACTTGTCAGCCATTCGGTATTTGAACAGTGCCGACTTGGTGCTTTTCTCCAGCAGAAAGTCCAGACATTTGCCCTCGACAACGGTCACCAAAAACTGGTTGGCCAAATGTAGAACACCCTCGATGCATTCGTCTGAATGTGAAATGTTGAACATGACTTCATAAAGTACCAAGAAATCCTACCATCCAATGGTCTGTTTTCGGGGTACATTGTCTGCAACATCCGCTTAAAATGCTCCACGGTGGCTGGTGCCCCGATCTCCACCTTGTGCTCGCCACTCTTCCCCTCATCGAATTGTGAATTGTAGAACAAGTTGTGGAAGTAGCCGGAATGCGCGGCCAATAGCTGAAAAAATTGTTTTTAAACTTTTACACAATGACAATTTGTTCTACGAAATTCTTACGTGTTTGTTGATGAATACCCCGTTCACTTGGATGGCATCCGTCTTCAGCAACTCTCTGTGAAGTGAATTAAATATTAAAAAATGGATGAGTTATGATGTGCAGTGTTGTTTTTCGGTGCTGACTTCTCAAACATCCCACTCTTTCTTTAAGTAAGTTAGACTCACAAGACTCCGACTGGCGTATCCGCCGAGATTTCCACAATCAGCTCCAGCGTATCCTCCTTCTCATTGTAAAGACCCCAGTGTGGATTGAGCAAATACTGTACAATTAAAATATGATTATTCTAGATTTCTTTATTGTTGATTTTTTGTATTCATGACTCACATCGCAGCACCACGAATTGTTGTCCTCCCACTTTAAGGATGACTTCTCTTTGCTGTAGAAGAACTTGTGCGTGTACTTGTAGGGTCCTTCATCTTCTCCCGATTCGGACAATGATTTGATTCGCAAGGTCATAGAAGCCAGACAGCTCCAGGATCCAACATCTGTGACAAAAGCAAAAGATTAAGAATTTTCAAAGGCAGAGAGAGAAACGGGAAAAAATTTCCGGCTACCTCAAGGTACCGTCCGCCGATACACCTTAAATTTTTCCATAATATACCTAAATAGCTCGAAATTTTCCCCAATGTTTATATCGGGGAACCACCCTATGGCTCTCATCATGAGTCTAAGAATCCCATAAGTAAATTCCCTTTGAACTAACTTGTTAGAAAAAAGACAAAATTGCTGAAAAACAATACATAATTGTCATTTGCTGCTTTAGAATGAAAAAGTTACTTGCAATTTTTTCTTACATAAAAATATCTTTTTTTAATTTTGACCTACATAGCAAGTTTAAAAAAAGTTTTTGGTCAGATTGGCGGTTTTTTAATGTTTTAGCACCAAAATTTTGTTATAAAAGATTTTGGCTGATTTTTAAGACCCGTCCCAACATGGGGGTCAACATGATTATAAATTTCTTACACCAAAAATTTTTGGCAACTTTCAATCCATAGTTATTTTTTATTGGACCCCTAAAAATCCTTTCGACAACTAAAAATTCGTTTGGACCCCTAAAGATTCATGGAACCCCCTAAACTGAACTAGAGCCAGTGAAAAATTATATTATTTTATTTTGGCGGTGAACCCTGTTGTTTCGATTTTGCCACCATTCCCACCTTTCACATCGCACCCACTGGCGTTCTCGCATTTCACAATGACGCCCATTCTCTTCTTGTCCCCGCGTCGGAGCATGTAGACGGAGAGCCCAAATGTCAGTCCGCGCACGTTGACTTTGGCGTCGCAGTCGCGCATGCTGTCCTTCCCGGCGGGAGGACGCTCGGTGAACTCGCGGAAGTTGTCGATGCGGAAGGGCAGCGAGCCCACGGATTTGAACGGATCTGAAGGAAGAAGGGAAATTTTGGAAGGTCATCCATAAAAAAGTTAAATTTCTTAAGTAAAGGACCAAAAATCTCAGAAATTTTTCCGTTGGCATCTATTGGGACTGCCAGCACCCTAAAACTGGTTCACAAGTAAAAAAACGCCAATATCCTTTTAAGAAAAAGGTTCAAAATTCGTAATTTTTCCCGGCTGCGCCCTTGCATTGATGTGGAATTGTAAGATTTTTTAAATTTAGTTTTAATTAGGATGTTTTTAAAAAGGTTGAACATGAAAAATTCCGATAATTTTGCTAATATTATTCTTTTTTTCATTTGGCATTTAAAAAAATTTGTTTGGTCCATTTTATGCATATAGACTATTTTTGCAGACAATTTGTTGTTTTTAATCAGAAAACCCTAGAATTCTTGGATGAAAGATGATAATTCTCATTGCAAAGATGTCTATTCGCGGACCTTATTTTCCGCATTTTTGAAAAAATTATTTTACGAGGAGGGGAGGACCCGATAGGGGCCGCCGAAGAAATTTTTGAAAAATTTCGGCCATTTTCTTAAGAAAATTGATCATTTTTTGGTTTCGGCGCCGGAGAAAATTTTTAATATTTAGACCTTTTTTCTGAAAATTTGATCAATTTTTAAAATATTTTTTGGAGAAAAATCGTTGTATGGGGTACCGGAGAGAAAATTTTGAGAATTTTCGGGCCATTTTCCTAAGAAAATTGGCCATTTTTAATGATAATTTCTGGAAAATTCACTGTATGGGGTGCCCGGCCATCCCAATAGGGGCGGCCGGAGAAAATTTTGAAATTTAGACTTTTTTTCTAAAGAAAATTGGTTATTTTTTGAATAAATTTCACAAAACCCCAAATATAAGGACAAAATAAGGACATGGGTCGAAAATAAGGACAAATCTTATAAATAAGGACAGATACGACCTCTGTTCTAACCTATTCATATGGACTAAAAATAAGTCAAAAAATCAAAATATGGACTAAAATGAGATAAGAGTACGACCTAATTTTATACCTTAAAATTCGTATTTTCTTCAGCATTTTCGATAATACAGTAGTGCTAACGTGCTCAGCACCCTTGTATTGTAGGGTCAAAAATAATTTTTTAAAAACGCTGATTTTTTGTATTTCGGAGGTGTAAAATTAAAGACGAATGTTAAAATCTATTATCTGATTTGTATTCAGAGAATAAATGGAAAGTACGAAGAAGTATGAGCTTTTTTGACGGTACGAGTATGAAATACGGTACCCAAAAAGGTGGTAAGAGATAGTTTTTGGATAGTTTTTCTGAACTCAAAAAATTGATTTATACATACTATAAAAGTGTTAAAAAATTTACATATGACCAATTTGCCTTTAAAAAAATAAAATGCAATTTGAAAAAGACATGAGAATAAGTTTGAAATTTTTCTTTAAAAAAAATAAGAAAAAAAATATTGTCGCCAAATTTGGTTTATGTTTTCCAGCTATGAAATATTTATGTTTTTATCCATGTCTGGCATTTTTTGCAAAAGCATATTTTTTAGCCGAACAGACAAGAAAAAAAATAATAAAATAAATTTAAAAAAGATTTTAAAAAATCCGGGGCCTATCAAAATTTTCTGCTTCACCTGCAGTGTCCTCCAGGGCCTTTTTTCTCAAAGGCGAATATTGTGTTGATGTTGTTGAGTTGGAAGTCACTTCGGCCATTATTGTTGTTGCACTAGACGATGCACTTGTTGTTTGCTGGATTTGTATAATTTTTCTATTGAGAATACAAAAAATAATAATTAAATTGATTTTAGGACTTTTACAAATCAAAAACAATCATAATATAAATATGTAAATTCAGAAGTTAGAATTTGGACGGAACTGCAAAAGGTACTTGTACAATTTTGGTTCCCAATTTTTCAAATTTTCCCAACAAATTTTACGTTCTAGTTTTTCTTGATGATTACGACTCTGCTTCTGGAAAAAAATACATTTTAAATAGCTACTTAATCAAAAAGTATTACACTACAGGGTGACGAAATTAGCATGTAAACATGGTATTTACCATGAAAATGAGGTCCTTGCCATGATTTTCTAAATTACCATGAAATACCATGATTTCAAAAAATGGTCAATTTTCTTAAGAAAAAGGGCCAAAATCCTCAAAAATGTTCTCCGGCGGCTCCTATCGGAGCCGCCGACACGCCTCCATGCAGCAACTTCTTTAAAAATCTCTCCAACAAGAATTGTTCGAAAACAGGAAAATATATGCTGCATAAATTTATTTGATGAATTATTCACAATTTTAATCCGTCTTAAAGGGTGCCATGTTTTTACCATGATTTTGAAAAATTTTACCATATTTTTTAGGACCCTATACTATGTTTTTGGAGTTTGGAGATCGTCACCCTGATTACACACCAAAATTTCCTCGGGGGGATTCGACCTCCACACTTCTTCCCAGAAACTCCAAATTTTGATTTATAGGCGTCCTAGGATTTACAGTTCTAGTTGCAAGTGTGTGTGTGTGTGTGTGTGTGTGTGTGTGTGTAAATTCTACAGAATTATTCTACCTTAGGAGACTATCTATTTTAGGGGATATTTGAAAGATTTTTCCGAAAAATGAGAACCTAAACTGTACAAGTGCCATTCAACTGTAAAATGACAAAAATCGACATTTAAGGTATGCAATTTCATTGTCTAAAATATTCAAGCAATGGCTGATGAAAGAATGTAGGCATGAAAAAAGGAAAAAAAACGCCCTTACTTTTTTCGAGTGAAAATTGGGAAATTCATGGAATTGTGTTGCATTGATCTACCTAACAAGTAAGTAAAAGTGTTCCATGAAGTGAATGATTTTTGTCCTGAAAAATGAGCCTTTATAAGTATTGTGCAATTAATTGCCTGGGGTAACAGAGGAGATTAAATCTCAGATTATCATTAATGCAATTTTTGATTTTGATCGGCGTCGGATCAAAATGCCGATGCTGGTGATTGTCACCATCTATCCCCAACTATGTAAATTGGCATATTTTCTAATCCATAATCCATCAATCTTTTAATAGATTGGTATCATGTATGTCGTTACAAAAAAATCAAAATTCAATATCCTACATAAACTTATTAAGAAGAAGCTGTTAGGCTATTTAGGTATATAAGAGTAGAGGATAAAATTCTGTACAACTTTTTCGCGGGATTTTTTGGCCAAGCAAGCTTTAAAAAAATTTATTAAGCATGTTTTGAATTTATTTTTTCTTTTGTAACGCCCATTTCTTCGTGAGCTTTTCGACAATAATTAACTATTTCTTTTAAAATCTGCGTAGGCTTATGGAACTTATTGCAATTTGCATTAATTTTAGTTCAAAAAAATTGTCATTTGATTATATGCCCCTTCAGAAAACTCGATTTTTTTCCGGATTTACAAAAATTCGAGAGTGCTGAATCTTAATCTGACATCAGTTTTGTCATTTCATCAGGATAAATCAAAATTTAAATGATAAAAAACTGATGTCAGATTCTGATTCAACACCCTCAAAAACCTTTAAGTGAATCGCGAAATGGTAAAATGTGGATTTTTGATTTCCAATATAGTGGGATTATGAAAAACCCGGCACTTAAACTGCACAAGTATCTAAACCCAAAAAAATTACGATGGATCTGAATAAATGCCAAACAAAAAATAATTTTTCTGTGTGACTTCTTAAATATTCAAGCTGTAGGTATGAAGTGAAAATTTAGAAATTCCTGAAATTGTTGCATTGACCTAATCTATCTAATCTAAGCAAAAATGTCAATGTAAAAATGATTTTTGCCCTGAAAAATCAGCTCTTATATTATGTATTTAATTGCCTGGGGTAACAGAGAGATTACCATGCCCCTCCCTGTACCTGTACCTGTACATATGAAATAATGCATTTTTGAATTTTTTTTTGATCGGTGTCGGATGAAGTGCCGATGCTGATTGTCGATTGTTATCATCCCTACTAAATAGGGTAGGACAGTACCGGTTAAAAACCGGGGGTCCCGGTTTTCGGTTTCACCGGTTTCTGGACCCCCGGTTACCGGTTCCGGTTTTTGCCTGACCCCCGGTTAACCGTCCGGTTACCGGTTTTTTCAAAAATTTGCCAAAAATCGATAAAAATTCCAAAAAATTCAATTTTTGCTCTCAAATAAATATTGAATGTCCAAAATATCAAGCTCTTGATATCATTTGCTGGGTAAAATTAGCCGTGAATGCATTTTTTGTTTAAAATTTGCAAAATAAAAAGAATAATACTTATAGNCTTAATAATTCTAAAATTCAATTATAATATACATAGATGAAATTAAAAAAAACAATGGATGCATAATTTTTGTACAGAAACTTCATGCAAGAAATATAATATACATTTTGCCAAGAGTAAACAAAATTCAAATTCTTAATAGATGGTCATTTTTCTATTGAGGCGGGAGAAATTTGGTCATTTTTTTCTCAAATTGCCCATTCTTAGGGGTGCTTATTTAAACCGGAAAACCGGCGGTTTTGGTCCCCCGGTTTCCGGTTTCACCGGTTTTCGGACCCCCGGTTTCCGGTTCCGGTTTTTGGGCCAAAAAACCCGGTTACCGGTTCCGGTTAACCGGAACCGGAACCGGTACTGTCCTACCCTACTACTAAAGGTGCAATCAATCTTTTTTGGCATCAAATCAATCAGATGCTATTATGAATGTAGGATTATGAAAAATAAAAAACTATCGCATTTAGGCGAAATGCCCGAACTGTGTCCGATCCCCCACACCCCGGATCCCATAAAACCTTCAAAAGCTTTTTAAAAGTTTGCAAAACAATAAAAAGCAAACATATGCAGAAACTTTTTTTTTATTTTATATGTTTAAAATTTTGGAAATTTTCGAAAAATAGTTTTGGAATTCCGAAAAATTAAAAGGTCGAAGATAGAAAGGAGCCTAAGTTTTTGTGCAACTTGATCACTGGAAGGTTTGGCCAGGCAAGCTTAAAAAAGTTTTTGAAGTAAGCGAAAATGTTTTCAAAATGTATTAGATTTTTGCTTTTAATTTTTAATTCTTGGAAAATCTTGAGTGTTGGATTGTCGGGGGTGGGGGACGTACTAAATATTTTTTAATTCTCATTTATATGATATATATATGATATCAAAAAATAATAATAACTAAAATAAAATTGGTTAATATCCTTAAGCACAAAATAAATTAGTTGAAAGCGCAAACTCCCATGGCGGTGGCGAACGGCGTACAATTCCGCAATCATATTTATTATACTAAAAATTTTCGTTGTGAAAAATAATGCTTTTCAAAAGGCCAGAGCAAAAGCAGCTCCACTTCCCTGAAAATGTTATATGTCCTTATTTGTAAGATTTGTCCTTATTTTCAACCCATATCCTTATTTGTCCTTTTATTTGTGCTTTTGGCAAATTTTTATTCAAAAAATGACCAATTTTATTAAGAAAAAGAGGCCCAAATTTACAAAATTTTCTCCGACCGCGCCTCTATTAAGACGGCCGTCACCCCATACAGTGAATTTTCTTGTAAATTTCATTTAAAAAATGATCAATTTTCTTAAGAAAATGGCCGAAAATTCTCAAAAAAAAAATTTCCGACGGTCCCTATCGGGACTGCCGCCCTCCTCCCTCCTCCCGTAAACAATTTTTACAAAAAGATGTGGAAAATAAGATCCGCGTTTTGCAATGAGAATTGTCAGCTTTCATTTCAAGATTTCTATGGTTTTTCTCATTAAAAACAACAAATTGCTCTTGGAAATAGTAGTGGGGAACGAATATGATGCCTAAAATTTATTATATTTTTGCATTTTTACAAAGTGTCCTTATTTCTGAGGAATTTCCCTAGTGAAATCCTTATTTTTGGCTCTTTGTGTCCTTATTTCTGAAAATTTTCAATAACATCTCTGGCAAGAAATAGGTCTCATGCCATTCATAATAATGCTCTAATGCGCAAAAATAATTTCCTAGCGTCTTCTGGGCCAAAAATTCGAAAAACAAGGCCAATTTTTGAAAAGTTACGAAATTGAAAAAATTGAAAGAGGATTCAAAAAAGGAGGAAATATTCTAATTTTTAATTAGTCACATTGAATGGTATATGCTAGATATACAGAAATTTTGTGAGAAAATTAGAGGAATAGATGATGAATGATTTTTTACGCTCATGCAACTAGGTATCCAACAGGGCTGTTGAAAATTCAATTTTAAAAAGCGATAACGATAAGCGATAAGCAATAAACTCAAATCAAAAAGCGATAACGATATGCGATAAGCGATAGTGCCCAAAAAGGCGATATATGCGATAAGCAATATGCGATAATTTAATAAAAAATTAAAAGTTTTTTCTAATACATAGTCAAAAAATTTTCTTTTACCATATGTTAACAAAGGAAGATTTTATAATTTTTTCAATCCTTAGGTGTATAAAAACGGTGTAAGTTTGTTTTTTCGAAGTGCAAAATTGGTGTTTCAACGAAAAGTGCCAACATGTCAAAGTTAAAATTTTATTTGGTACTCACTATATCAAACGTATAAAGGTAAAAATATGCCGAATTAAAGCTCTATTTTTGGTTTTTTATTTTTCAAATTTTCACAAAAAACTTTTTTGGAACATTTGAAAATTTCAAATTTCATTAATTTTTTAGGGAAAATTTTTCATTTTATTACTGTTTACTGGCGGTCTTGATATGGGGTCGCCGGAGAAAATTTTTAAATTTGGACATTTTTCTTCAGAAATTTGGAGGAAATTTCTTAATCGGTGGCCCCGATAGAGGCCACTGGAGAAAATTTTGAATACTTAATTTCATTTCGTTTAAAAATATTGGTCAAATTTTTAAAATTTTTAGAAAAATTGATCTATTTTTATGGGTGCATTTTTGGGTCGGCGACACCCATTCTTAGGGGGGTATTTTGCGCGATATTAATCAAAAAGCGATAACGATATGCGGTAAGTAGGGTGTCAAATTTTAGGGAATTCTCTATTTTTAAAAAAACAGGGAATCATAGGGAAATGCTCAAAAACGTATTTTTAGACATATTTAAACGTTTTTCAATGAACTTTTTTCCCTATTTTCCCTATTTCTATAAGCGCGCCTAAATTTTTCCCTATTTCGCCATTTTTTCCCTATTTTCTCCCTATTTTGGCCATTTTTAAAGAAATTCTTCACAAAAATGCAATAAAAACCCAAAATTTTGGATTTTTTGGAAAAATTTTTAGTTTTTTCAGAAATTTTTTGGGAAAATTTTTTGTTTTTTTCCGAAAAATTTTTGGAAAATTTTTTCAAAATTTTTTTCACAAATTTTTGAAAAAATTCAAAAAAATTTTTAAATTTTTTTAGTTTTATATTTTATGAATCTTCAATTTTTATTTTGAAAACATCTCAAGATATGGTTAAATTGATTTTATATGCTTTTTAGACGAAATTTTTAAATTTTTAGGCCATATTTTGAAAGAAATTTTTGCCTATTTTTGCCTATTTTCGCTAGATAGCTCCCTATTCTCCCTATTTCCCTATTTTTTTGCTCCCTAATAGGTCCCTATTTTGGCTTAGGGGAATTCCTTAAAATTTGACACCCTAGCGATAAGCGATAGGGCCCAAAATGGCGATATATGCGATATGCGATACGATATCCAGCCCTGGTATCCAACTTCACATTTTTATATCAATTGTAAAAAAATCCCGTGATTTTTTTCTATGGAAAATATTTGCATTTGTCACCAATTTACAATGAAATTGGCATTAATTTCCAACGTAAATATTTTATAATAATTCTATGTTCTTTATTCTGTAGGTCTTAATACGTTAAAAATATAAAATTCCAAAGTGATTGATAAGTTAAAATACGATTCAATCAACAGATCAATGAGGTTTTATTCCGATTTTGGGAGGAAAAGTTTGTCGAAACGGGACTTCAACGCCTCCGCAGCACTGGATCCCAACTGATTGTATTCAGCAATGTTGGCCATGAACATTTTGTTGTCAAAGTCCTCGTTCTTCAAATTTTCCAGGACATGGTCCTTAACGTGGTTATAATTATAATGATCAATTGTTTAAAATATTATGCATGAAATTTAGAGCTCAAAATTTTGGGAAAACACGAGCAATATCACGTACTAGTAGTCAATGGGGACACGTATAACGTAGTCACGTAGTAAGAATAATTTAAAAGTATGGTAATCGTCAAAAACCACTAGAACGCATCACGTACCTCATGATGTACGTGTACGTACTACGGTACTTATCTGAACTCTAACCACATTAATCAACTCACCTTCAGGGCGGCGAATCCGTACTTGTCTGCGATGCGGTACTTGAACAGTGCCGATTTGGTGCTTTTCTTCCTCGGAAACTCCAAACATTTTCCCTCAACAGTGTTCACCAGGAATTGGTTGGCCAAATGCAGAACACCCTCGATGCAATCGTCTGAAAATGTGGCATGAAATGATCAGGATGACATATGCTAATGACAGGGGAGTACCGTATTTCTGTATTAAGTCCTCCTGCGATTAGTCCCCTCCCTATAATAGACCTCCCATTCTGAAGAGGGGTTAAAAATAAGACCTCCAGGCCCGTATCTTAAAATCGGTGCTCTTTACCCGGATCTACTCTCAAAATCAGGGTTTTTTAAATACGGATTACCCCAATTTTGGTCGAAACAGGACGTTTCAGTGTGGCCGTTTCAATGCGGAGACTAGAAAAATTGCTTATAACTAAGCTTAGGCGCGCGAAAGATTTCTTGGTGTCAAATGATAGGTTTAAAAGCCTGCTACAAATTTGCCAAAAAGCTCATCCGGATTGATCAAGTAGAAAAAAGTTATGGCCACATATTTGGCCCAAACCACGATTTTTAAAATTTAATTTAGCCATAACTTTTTTCCTACTTGGCCAAATCAGATTGTCTCTTTTGCTATTTTATAGCAGACATTTGATACCAAGTTTCTCTAGGTTTGATTTTAAGCTGAGTCATATACAATTTTTAGTCTCACAACGAAACGACCACACTGAAACGTCCCCTACCGAATTTCGGTGCCCTTTACCCTGATTTTAAGGTAACAGAAATTTTAAGATATAGGCCCCGAGGGTCCTGATGCAGGAAATACGGTAACAACATCTGCTGGGAAGCCTGACGAAATCCCACCGTCTAATGGTCTGTTCACCGGGTACATTGTGTCCAACATCCGCTTAAAGTGTTCCACCGTGGCCGGTGGCTCAATTGTCAATTTGTACACACCACTCTGCCCCTCGGGGTATTTTTCATTGTAGAACATTGTGTGGAAATAGCGAGAGTGCACGGCCAACAGCTAAAAAACTGGCTTATAACTCCAAAGATCCATGAAATTTTACATTTTTGTTGAAGAACACAATTTGCTCGTTCACCCGGATGACATCCATCTTCGGCAACTCCCTGAGAAATGAAAGGAATATTTATGTTCAAAATGCGTTGTTTTATCGAACTAATCACTTCATTTATTTTTGATTCCGCCCTTTTACAAAATAAATAAATCCTACATCTTCACCCATTTTTCTTTGGGAAAAGCATTTGATCACCATCTAATAAATGGGAACTTACATGATCCCGACAGGCGTATCCGCCGAGATTTCTACGATCAGCTCCACCGTATCCTCCTTCGCGTTGTAAAGACCATGAAGTTTTTTTAATGTCAACGTCAAAAAGTGAAGTCAGATGATGCAATAAGATAAAAATGGATGTCAGAATTCAGAATCAAATTCAGCATCCAAAATTACCCAGGAAATAAAGAATTTTGAGTCCCGGGACAAAGAATATTAGAGTCCCAAAAATAAACGTCTTTCAAATAGCTCCACATTTTCCCTGAACGCGGAAGCCATTTCATTACAGACCGCCTGCGATTTTTTCAAAACTTTGCTAAAATTCGAGCTCCTGTCTTCAGAAATCATAATCTTTTTCATTTTTTTCAATTTTCACGGGTCTAGGTCTTTCGAAAAATCAATTCCATAAATATTTAGAAGAAACGTCAAATGATAACAGAACTTTTGGGACACCTAGTATATTAGTTCAAGAAATTTCACACGCCTAGATTTGAGATACTATATACCTATTTCTTTTAAAATGAGTTTTCTGTCGAATTTTCTGGAATCTCTCGGAAAATGCCCAAGGTTTTATATGTTCCTTTCAGAATCCGAGATTCTTAAATGTATGAACTCAAAAAAAAAATCCGATGAATTTAAAATTGATTGATGGAAACGTACAAAAAAGCAAAATTCATCGATTTTAGTATCTTACTGACTGTGAGTTGGCAAGAAATATAGAAATCTTCTTTTTCTGCTTATTCAAAGAGATCTGAAAATCATTGAAAATCATGACCAGTTGTCACATTTTTTTACAAAAATGCAAAAATATGGCACTCATTACTGTTACATTTTTTATAAAAAATGTTTTGCAACCTTTGCCGCAATTTTTGCAAATATGTCACTTAAATTTTTATTACCCAATTTTGTAAAAAAATATGGCACTTCCCTTAAATATCTAAACCCTTTTTTTCTTATTTTAGAATAATATTAATTTAAGTATTTTTTGAGAATTCAGTTTTTTCTTAAGAAAATTGACCATATTTTGCTACGAGTATTTATTTATGAGGGAATTTCAATGTATTAAAAGGGTGCTGTCGACCCATATGGAGGCCTCGGAGAAAAAATTGAAATTTAGGTCATTTTGATCAAAATTCCAAATTTTAAAAATGTGGCAAAGGTCAAAAATATGGCAAATGTGGCAAAATTGCAACCCTGGTTCAAGGTGATCAAAATGTTCAGGTAAATAAGAACGATAATCATTGTAAAAAACAAATTGATCGATCCAATAAAGTTTAAAACCACTGATTTTTATTCTTTGTACTTCGTCAGATAAGTTCGTCGTATTGGGCCATGAAAGTTTTTGCAGCATCGGCTCCCAACTGGACATATTCGGCAATATTGGCCTTGAACAGTTTCTTTTTGAAGTCCGAGGGCTGCAAATTCTCCAGCACATCGTCCTGAACGAGAAAATTGATCATTTGCTTAAAATATTATCATTAAAACTTTTCACTTTCAGAGCGGTGCATCCGTACTTGTCGGCCACGCGGTACTTGAACAGTGCCGGTTTCTTGCTTTTCTCCTTCAGAAATTCCACACATTTGCCCTCGACAATGTTCACCAGGAACTGATTGGCCAAGTGCAGGACACCCTCGATGCATTCGTCTTAAAATGAAATTTTTAGTAAATGACTTCATAAAATACCATGAATACTANCAGGGGGGCATTGAAGAAATTTGGCTGGTTCCACCCCCGTTAAAATTTTGCCACCCTCGTTAAAAGTTTGGCCCCTCCGTTAACAGGAAAGTACCATTATTTTTTAAGAATTTTTGATGACCATTTCTCCCTTCTGTGAACCCTTTCCTTCCTTCTGCGAACCACCTATTTATCGACTGACCCTCGGATTGGTGCTAGGTCGTTACCGCTAAAAACCACCACGAGGGGCGTTAAGAAAACCGCCACGAGCTATAGCCTAATAATTTTTTTTGAAACTTACTAGGCCAAAAGTATGAAAAGCAAAGTTGTGCAGAATTTTAGTTTCTATCTTCTGGTATTATTTTTTGAAATTTTTAGGCTTTTTTGTATAGATTCGCTATTATGCAGTTTGATTACTCCACCGTCTTCACACCCTCCCTAGTCCCTACCGACCGACTCTGATGACCACCACAGGCCCTCCTCTTCCCCTTATTACTCCGCCAGTCAAGCCTCTTGCAAAGTCCTTCTTAAGGGCCAACTCGTTTGTGGCGAAGTTCTGGTTCTACCCCTCTGTCAAGTATGATGAAAAGTGAAATCCCTCCTACCATCCAGTGGTCTGTTCTCCGGGTACATTGTGGCCAACATCCGCTTAAAGTGCTCAACAGTAGTCGGTTCCTCGATCTCCACCTTGTACTGGCCACTCTTCCCCTCGTCAAATTGCGCATTGTAGAACATGTTGTGGAAATAGCGGGAGTGCAAGGCCAATTGCTAAATAAATTATTTATAATTTCTTAATAATGAAAATTTAATCTGCAAAATATTACATTTTTATTGACGAACACCGTTTCCTCGTTCACTTGGATGAAGTCCGTTTTCGGCAACTCCCTGTGAAAAGAATGGATCATCTTCAGCGGAACAACCCAA
>LDKF01005068.1:0-10168 GCA_001026735.1 Rotylenchulus reniformis | reverse complement strand
CTCCATCATTTATGCCAGTATGGGCTTTTTCGGCTATGTGGCCTATGGCCACGAGGTTAAAGGGAGTGTGACGCAGAATATGCCGGGCACAATGTAATAATGTTTTATAATCTTTGGAAAGATGAGATTTTCTAGTTTTTTTGATTTTACTGATTAACATGATAAGAAGCTGTTTTTTTGTGTTAATATATAGTACACTTAGAAGATCAAAAAATAAAAAAGGATCAGATCAGACCAGGGATTAAAGACTCGATTTACTTAGAATAATTGAACTTAATAAAAAAGTTGACGACCAATAAGCAGGAACCGGTATGTGGGGTACAAAATCTTCATTTTGGTGTATAATGTTTTTCATATTCCATTAGAAATTTTCGGTAATTCAGAAAGAAATTCTTCTGTGATATTCGAAAGAGTTTTACTAAAGTTCGAGCATAATTATACATATTTTGTGGCTTGAATTTTTTTTTACTGGTCAGTTTTAAAAACAATTACCGATAAAATTGGCCAAAATTTATTTTCCAAAACCAGAAGCTCGATTTTTATGCGGTCATATGGTGGTAGTAATCAAATTTTTTAGCATTTTTACGGTGGTCCGGTTGGCGCTGTGCCTGTCCATTTTTGCCTCCTACCTATTGCAAATGTACGTGATTGTGGAGGTGGTGTGGCCCCGACTACATGACCTAATTTTGCATCCGAGGCCGCCAAATAATGCAGAAAATTCAAATGACCAAATTGGACAGAACGCCAAGCGGCGATTATTACCGCGAAAATTCAAAATTCCTTGCGAAATGGTGGTCCGTACTCTGTTGACCACGTGTTGCTGTGAGTGGAGAAAAAATAAAAATTAAACTTCAATAAAAAATAAATTTTAAAATATTGGGGTGACCGGAAAGTTCTGTCATAGTAGAAGGAAATTTTTAAAATCTCAATGTTTCATTTAGGAACCCATTATGAATTTGGTGTCAAATGAAAGCTTGAAGTCTCCTGATTGTAATAAATGTTTTTTAAAAATTTTGCTTAAATTTTTCCTGTAAAAAAATGGTCTGTAAGCAAGTTAACTCAATGTGAAGAAATATTATTTTTATAAAATCATTAAAAACGCTGAGGTAAAAAAATATCCATATGTATCAGACATAGACAATCAAATGTGGAGAAGTTGAATCTAAGCTTAAAAAATCGATCCATTATAAATTTAGAGGTGTTTCGAGACTTTCAAAATTATGGTCAAATTTCATTCTTTTTCCTGAAAATGTTATTTTTACAGTTAAAACAAGGACATTTAATGCTCATTTTTACTCATCTCATCGAGCTCTATAGATTAGTAAATAAAATAACCGATAAAATTCTTTTCGCGCAAAATTCACTTTTTTCGACCATCTTTACAAAGGTGATTTTTTGGAAAAATTAAAATTACAAAATTATTTTTATTTTTATTAAAGCCTTTATATTCCATTCGATAGAGCTCGGCGAGTTGAGTAAACTAGGTTATTAAAATCCATTGTTTAATTGGCAAAAAAGTGAGTTTCTAAAGAGAGATTTAGATTTGCCACTAATGGGGGAAAATGGTTTGAAGACCATTTTTTTCTACAGGAAAAAATTGAAGCAATTTTTTTTTATAATTTATTAGAATCAGGAGACTTTAAGCTTTCGTTTGACACCAAATTCATAATAGTTGCTACATGAAACAGTGTGTCACAGAATGGGTCCCCATCCTGTGAGAGCAACGGATCATCCGATCAATAACCATTCCCCTCCCCCTTTCTTTATATGTGACTCCCCCGGGGAGCGACCCTTTTTCTCACATCTTTCCATCTTCGCTAGCGGAGATGGAACACACTCTTTCTTTTTGTATGATTTCTTTTCCCATCTTTGTGTATCTATCACTATTTCTCTATTTTTCCGCCTCTGTAAAAGTGGGCGGATTAAAGATTGTTCATCACTATGTATGTTTTCTTCGTCCATCCTCGATGAAGAATGGCCCGCCCCCTTTATGGCCATAAATATCCCCCATCGATCTGACCAAATCACGTATTCTTCTGTTCATTCCATTCATCACTTCTTTCCGATCAATTTCCTTCTCCGGATCCTTCCCCCCATTTTCGCGTTCATTGTTTTATTGATTCCATCAATAAAGTTATTCATAAACCTTTTTGGTTATTGAATTTCCCTTTTCCGCACCCAGTTCTTCGTCCGGTTTACAGGGTTTCCCTGTTATACCCAGTCCATTCCCTCTAATCCGTTCGGTTTTTCCTATCGGATCCATTTCCATCACCTTTTCATTCCTCAATCCGATCCAATCCAAAGGTTTTCCGGCGGATTCGTTCCTACATTCCATCCCATTTCGACCCCGATTCCGAACTTTGGGTGCCCCTTCCGATCCCCATTTTCTCGCGGCATCTTGCCAAATTCACAGAACCGCACCCATTCTGTGACAATATAAGCAATATTTAATTGGTCCAAAAATAGGTCCAAAAATATGAAAAAAATATTCACAAATATAGTTATGTACCAAAAGAATGGATAAAATAATTGGATAATACAGTATAAAGGGGATTTCCAAATGAAAAGCATTGAATAAATTTTCAACTCTTTTGAATAATAAATACTTTTTAAAAAGAGTACTTTAAATCTTATTAAAGGTACAATAAATAAAAAATTATCGTTAAAATTTGAATAAAGGTTAAGTATCAAAATTCGATATCTTTTTATTTCTTGGGGTCGATCGTTTCCTACCTGATCGCTGTCAACAATTTTAATTTATATCGAATATACTATCGAAAGTCCTTATTCCGGATTTCGTCCAAAAAGTGCCTATGTTGAGCAGTTTATATAGTGTAAAATCAAAATGTTCATTAACCATCGGCTATTTCGTAGAAAATACCAATTATGTCGTTTCATTGCACATTAACCAATTCATTTTATAGATATCATGTTTTGTTACTAATTACAACATTAATAAGTGGACATTGTAAAAAGAATTTTATTATATTAATTTGTTATTATAAATGAGAAAAATTAAAAATAAATGTCGAAAACATTTTTAAAAAGGGAGGGAATGGTCTTTGAGGAGAGAAAAATCGCATATTAACCATTAATTTCCTCATTAAAAATATGCATGGAAAAAACAAAAAAATGGTCCATCTGGTTCAAAATAGATGAAGCAAAAAGAACAATAATTATTTCGCTGAATGAAATGAAAAATGTGACAAAACGTCCGACTTATTAGATCAAAATTTGCTATGTACTTTTAGAAATTGAAAATGGTTACACAAACAAGGGGACAGAAATTTTGGGACTAAAACCCGGAATTTTATTAAATTTTTCATGATTAAGTTAGAACAAAATTTGAATAGGCAAATATTTGCCGAAAAGGCTCTTTTAAAAAATAATAATAATTTAGTCTTATTTTTGATAACATAAATGTGTTGATGCAACAAGTTGTTGTTGTGAATAAAAAATATTTTTGGTATTATAAAATCATCAGTAAGGTACTTAATTTATTAGTAGGGTTCGGACTTTTAGGGAAAAAGCCTAACCAAAATAGGGACCTATTAGGGAGCAAAAAAGGCCAAAATAGGGAGAAAATAGGGAGGAAAAGTAGCGAAATAGGCAAAAATAGACAAAAAAAATTTCAAAATATGATATAAACATTCAAAAATTTCGTCTAAAAAGGCATAATAAGCCTTTTTAAACCCAAATTAACCATAGCTTGAGATGTTTTCAAAATAAAAATTGAAAATTCATACAATATAAAATTTAAAAAAAATTTTTGAATTTTTTTCAAAAATTGGTGAAAAAAAATTTGAAAAATTTTTAGAAAAAAATAAAATATTCAAAAAAATTTACGGAAAAAACTAAAATTTTTTTTCCAAATTTTGTGAAGAATTTCTTAAAAAATGGCCATAATAGGGAGAAAATAGGGAAAAATCCAGCCGGGCTTAAGAAATAGGGAAAATAGGGGGAAAAAGTTCACCAAAATACACTTTAATAGGTCTAAAAACGCGTTTTTGAGCGTTTCCCTACGTTTCCATGTCTTTTAAAAAATAGGGAATTCCCTAAAAGTCCGAACCCTATTTATTAGCGATAGATCCATGTAAAATGAGCTTTTATAAAAAAAACTTTTTTCTTTATTATTCTATAAATTTGTACCCTTTTTCCAATGCAACGACGAATGTATGGATGGTCTGATTAATAATTTCCGAGTAATATACAAATATATACTATAAAATACATAAGCTAATTTCATGAATTCACATTTGACCTTTGTGTAACGAGTCAAAATACGCAGAATTAAAAAATGAATATTTGAAAAATTCTGTGAAAATAATTCATTATTGATAAGAAAAATGTGCATTTTAATCAAAAAATTAACTGATATTTTAATGACGCATTTTAAATTAATTATTTTTAATAATAATAAAAAGAAGGAAATTAAAATCTAGATACTGAGTGTGCATCTAAATTGAACTAAACGACGAATCTGTAATTATACAGCGAAAATTATTATACAATGTATCAGATTATCTTTTTTAGCCTTAGTTAGGAGATAAGATCTATAATCTTGCGTGATCTTTATGAATTTAGCAGTAGAACGTTCAAATACAGGAATACAACTAGTTTTATTGTTTAAAACCTGAAAAAATGAATAAAAATAATCTAAAAACTATATTAATTAAAAAAATTATTATTGTTTTTAAAGATTGAAAATTATTTTTTTTGAAGAGAAAATAAATATAGTACGATCAAAGTCATCAAGTGAACTACCGTATTTTGACTTTTATGCAAATTCGAATTACAATCGAAAATGTTTCCTTGCAAGACCATTGTAATATATTTTAAAAATAGATAATGAGCGGATAATTGTTTTTTTTTTTTGCAATTACATGTATATACTGTGTTATTCAACCACAATTAATGTTGATATTTTTTAAAATTATTCTCTATAATGGCTGCTTAATTGTTTAGTCAATACCGTTAGGAAAAATTTTCGTTTATGAATGCGGAACTCTTAATACATTCTAGATGGTGGATTGTTCGATCCATTTTGTGGGTTAATACTCGATATGCCGGGCACCAGCCATTTGCGCAGGATCTCGTTACGAAAAGCTCTTCGGTAATCCTTGCTGAATAAAAAAATTTGAACAAACTTATAAAACAATCAGTCACTTACTATCCGAAATTCGATATTTTTTGTTTTATACCGTATTTCCTCTAAAATAAGCCTCCCCTTTGAGGGGGTTTGAAAAAATAAGCCGTTACTCTAAAATAAGCCCCCCTTTTCTTCTTGACAGTAACCATTATTTTGGCTATGAGTCATGATAAAACGAGGGTCATGACAATTCATACATTGAAATTCGTATACTGATGATTTCCGAATGTAATAACTCAGCTTAAACTCAATAATGAAAAAAATAGTGACAAAATGAGTCTAAGCCAGTTCGGATTGGTCAATTGAGAAAAAAAAAGTTATGACCAAGATAATCACTTATATTGACCAATTTCCAGCTACGTGTGATTATCTGGGCTATGACTTTTTCGTAATTGACCAATTCAAACTGGCTTAGATTTATTTCGAAGTTAATTCAATGATCTATCTTTTAACATCAAGAAAATTTTTCTAGGTATAATCTAAGCTGAGTTATTAGGCTTAAGGAAATAAAAGTGTACAAATTGCTAGTGTACGAACTGTCAGCGATCTGATAAAATTCGGATTACTGTCTTGTCATGTTTACCTCTAGATCAGACAGCTTCAAATGGATTTTTGAATGATGAATCTTTGGAATTGTAAAGCAGATTTTCGCTGAATTTGCCTTTGATTTTTTAAATTTATAAATGTTTTCTGAATTTCATTTTAAAATATACCAAAATAGAGTTCGAAAGTGGGTTCGAAAAAAATAAGCCAGTGTTCTAAAATAAGCCCCCTTCCCTTTGAGTGGGTTTGAAAAAATAAGCCGGGAGGCTTATTTTAGAGCCTTTACGGTATTAAGGAAATTACCTCAGATAATAGAGAACCGGCGCCGAGGACGCGGAACTGAGGTTCAGCAGAATTCCGAGAATGGTCATGGCGAACCATCGGACATTCTTTGATTCAATTTGAGGAATGATCAGACTGATATAGCAGGCCATTATGTAGTAACCGCTGATGTTTATCCCGATGATCAGGCAAAGTGATCGGAAAATGCGCTTGTTTGTGTGATCAGAGGTTGAAGAATTGGAAACTGAAAAGAATTTATTCCGGGTCGACGCAGAATATCCCAGGACAAAATATCCCAAACTGACAAAAAATATCCCCATGCCCAAAAACATTTTTGTTAGAACAGTTAGACCAAAAGTATAAAAAGCAATTATTATGCAGAATTTTATACTCTTTTTCTAATATTTTTGATTTTTCGAAATTCGAACAAAAAGTTCGAAATTTTCTTGAAATACTCCATTTTTCAATATTTTCGAAAGATTTCGAATTTCTGGTTCGTATTTCGAAAAACTAAAGATATCTAAAGATAGAGTATAAAATTCTGCATAATTTTGCTTTTTATAATTTTGGTCTAACTGGTCTAAAAGTTTTGGGCATGGGGATATTTTTTTCATTTTGGGGATATTTTGTCCTGGGATGTTCTGTATCAACGCCAATTTATTCAATGATTTACATGCTCGTGTTTTAAAAAAATTATTTTAAATATCATTAAAAAAGTCGGTAAAATAATAGACCAGCTTGACAGCGAACCGCCACACCAACAATCAAGTAGATTATAATGATAATAGTAGCGAAAAATAGAGAGAAATAACCATAAAACACAGTCACATCCAGCTAATATGAAATAAGTTAAAATTTGAATGGATTTTTCTTGTATTTCAAAAAATTTAAAAATTAAAAAAAAATAGAGGTTCAAAGATTATCTTCTGTATAAGGACATTTTTCTCTATAAAAGGACTATTGAAGATGTATTAAATTTTTGGGATACTAAAATATATTTATATGGCATAGCATAGCATACACTATACTATTATTTTCGCTATTTTAAAACATTTTTCATTTTTTTTCTATTAATCGAATCAATGTTTTTTCCTTTTCTATAGGGATCAATTTTCCATTTTTTTAAACAATTTGTAATGCAATTTACAACTCATAAATAAAAAAACTAAAAGCTTAAAATGCGATTGAACCATTAAAAAGTAAAAAAGTTTGGACGTTATCGCTAATGGGATTTCTCAAGCATAGGAGGAAAACTTAAACTTGGCTAAATACCTTAAAATCAAGTCAATATAAAAAAAAATACGAAAAGATTGTTGATAAAATTTCTGGATTTCCGAACCTGAATAATGTCCACCAGACAACCAGTGACCTTCAAATCAGGTATTACTGTAGCGGTATGATTAATGAGGTAGAGAAGATAGATTGGAAACACAATACACATAGCGACAATGGAGCAAATGTAGGGCCAAAACTTGATGGATTGGTGACTACAAAAAGAGGAGCTTTAAATATTTAGGAATTTTTTAAGTTATTTTTATTGGCGATATCCTTTTTGAGGGATATGTCTGGGAGAAAAATATTATTTTTGAATCATATCCTTACAATATTGGGAAAATTACGCAGAATAATCGATCCAGTCCGGTGAAAATCATTGCAATCGGTAGTGCTCCTTGGTAATTAAATACTATAAAACCTGTATTACTATAACTAGGGTGAATTTTTATATGCAAATGCATATTTTTTTTGCTGACTCAGAACGGGCTGAAAATCACGTAAAACACATTTTTAGCATGGTTTGAACACTCTAGCATGGATTTCTAACTGCATATTTTTGCATATTTTCGACTTTTTGTGCATATTTGCATATTTCGCATATTTTGCGCATATTTGAGCATATTTTGGGCATTTTTTGAGAAAAATATGCATTTTTTGGCATTTTTGGGCATATTTTTCAAATTTTGGACCAATTTTTGAAAAATAATAGCCTTAAAATAGCGAGAATTTTGGTTTTAAGAAAATTAATAAAAGTTCCAGTTCGATAATCAAAATTGGAAAAAATGGCATTTTTCTCATTTTTTTTTGTCTGGAGGGAAGGGGGTCGAGAAAATTGTTTTTTTGGAAAATTTATTTTTTGTCTTCAAAATGTATTAAATATGCAAAAAACCACTTTAAATAGTAATGAAATGCTTTTTAGGCAAAATTTTTACATTTTTAGGTCATATTTTGTAAAAAATTTGTGCATATTTTGTGCATATTTTGTAAATTTTGAGCATATTTTGGGCATATTTTGGCATTTTTCGGTGCATATTTTATGCACATATTTGAGAAATTTTTGCGCATATACAAATTCACCCTAATTAAGTATAACCCCTCCTGCATTGAGCCCTCCTCCTGAAATAGACCCCCCTCTGGAGGAGGTTGAAAAATATAACCCCCCGAGGGTTATAATTCAGGTTTTACGGTATTAGTAAAATTTCAGCGAAACACTAAATTATATTAACAAGTATTTAGAGTTTACCGAGACCGAAGATACTCAGGGACAAGAGATGTATAGCCAATTTGTAGTCCAAAAAATTGAGGCCCGTAATTGATGTGAATAGGAAAAGAAAATGGCCAGGTTGGTGGAATATTTCGAACAAAGAGCACAGGGCCAACAGAATATTGGCCGTGCCGTGGAGGGCCCTTAAAATATTTTACTTCAACTACATGGTCTGAATTTTTTGATATTTACCTATTTGGTTTAGGTATTAATTTTTGAGAAATCCTTAAAATTGAATTTTTTGTTATTTATTTGGTTTAGGTATTGATTTTTGAAAAAAAATCTGTATCATAAAGTAGCAGCGTAAGGGATAAAAATTTGGTCTATGTTAAAATTTATTTTTATCCATTCCTCTCTTTATCGCAAGTGAGGAGCATTCCCCTTATGGTTGAAGCAAAAAAGATCTATTGGCTGAGCTCTTTAGGGGCGGGCGTAGCTCAGTTGGTAGAGCAGCCGAGATCTAATCGGAAGACGCTGGGATCGTCCCCCGGACGCCCCTTATCTTTTTCCTCGTGAAAAAGGTGTCTCTAGAGAGCAAAGCGAACGATCTCTTGGCAAGGACCAAGCAGCGTTACTTTTCTTTCATATTGATAATTCGCTTAATTCTACAAATTTGAAGTTTGCGCACTTTGTCCGAATGGTCACAAAAATCAGCGATGCGTTGCATATGATGCCGACAACCGCAATAATGGCCAAAGATATGGCACATCCAATGAGTGGCCAACACGGATTCACATCTTTATACACCCAATACAGCTACAAATTAAAAGCAAATTAAGTCGTTTTGTCGTGAACTGTACCGTATTATTCGCATTGGCATCCATTTTAGTAAATATTCTGAGAATAAAACTTTGAAATAATCTCTCGATATTTTTATAATTTTATACAAATAACTACTCTATTAAATTAAAATTTTATTAAATGTTTGAGACACTTAAAAATATGCTATCTTTTATATCGTATCCATGCTCAAGAGAAATATGACATTTCATTTTTCTAATTTTTTACAATGTGAAAATTCCTAAGTCAGTCTCATGTACACAAAGAACCGAAACTTCCGAAAACTATTTTTTACTTACATAAAATCATTGTTTGCAGTCGACAGAAAATGAACCAGATCTTTCCCATTCAATACAAATTCTTCTAATTCTTAAAAAAAAATTTATTACCTAAACTCGAGGTAGTTAATTTAGTTCCTTTAGTATGGAATAAAATTTTTAATTGTTGTATTGCTTCCAAAGGTGATAATTAAAAATTTTATAAATTAAAATCAAACTTAATCATATTAATTATGATGATAATGAGGTAATGTGTTATTGAAATAGAGACAGATTGTTATAGATTAATTTAGAATGAGATGAGAAAGAAAATATGTTTCAGCGAGATAGCGAAAATCATTAAAATTAGGAATCAGGACATAGAATTCTTTGAATTCATTTGTTTAATTAAAACAATTCATCTCTAACAATCTGCCATTCTATTTCTAAACCACACTATCTCACCGAGCAATTGAGTTTTATTAAAAAATATTTAAATAGAATAAGGTCTAATTAAAAAATTAAAATATATTTATTAATTTGGATTTAATTTTGAAAAAAACATTTTAAGTACCGCCTTTTTGGGACAGTACAATTCCAAAATTTATTCCATGCCAC
>LDKF01005062.1:3065-13241 GCA_001026735.1 Rotylenchulus reniformis | reverse complement strand
ATAAAACTATTTTTAGTACATTATAATTAAAATAGAATATAATAAACAACCTTAAAAAAGTATTCATTGATAGCCTGTCCAGTAATTAAAAAATTCAATAATCTTTTAAGATAAGCAATCTTTATGCTTGGTTTGTCAATTAACATAAAAAATTTGATCATCCTACATAGTGGTGAGATGATTAGGAATTTGCCTACCAATTCTATTCATTAACATAACAAAATCATTTTTTAACTAAATAAACCAATTTTCTTTTCATAAAATTTCGAAATTATATGGATGTTATTCTCCGTTATCGTCAATTTTGTCATCTTTCTGATATTTCCCGTTTTTGGCTGTTGATGTTTGGCCTTTGTCATTTATTCCACCACTCATACTACCATTAGGAATTATGTGATACAGAATTATATAATCATAGCGTTGAAAGAATAATTATAAAAAATACAAAAATAGAAATTTTCTTCACTACATTTTTAATTAAATTTTAAATTTTATAACTATGAATCTTATCCCAAAGCAACTAAAACTTAATTAAACGAGCATTAAAATTACTTTATTCATAATGCTTTCTATACATATGAAATATGTTATTTAATTCGTTTTCGTTACTGAAAAAAATCTTAAAAATCGCCTTGAAGAAAATCAAGGGATAAGTTTTTACATATTGAATATTTAATCCTCAAAATTAACTCAAATAACATCAAATCTACTAAAATAATTTTTTTTCTTAAAAAATAGAGAATTATAATGTAATGCAATTTAAAGGAAAAAATCTTTTAATTTATAATATAATCGTAAGAACTAACTAATTTCTTTGAAGTAAACATAACATAATCATAATAATTAAAATATGACTGCCCCATATGATCTTAATAATATAAAATAATCAAAAAATGAAATCGATTACTCTCAAAATCCAATTACTATCCTACATAAAAATTAATAATTTTATTGCATCCAAAAATTAATAATGTTAAAACACAAATATTTAAATATTAACAAAAATGTTAATATATAACTACTAATAAATAAATTTAAATACTAATATTTAAAGTAGCTTTCTCTTGTCCTAACAAAAGGATGGTGTTATCATAATTTTTTTTTGATTTTTTCAAATAAATCAATTAAATCTTCTGGCAAAAATTAATTTATGACAAATAATCTTATTTTTAATTATATAGATAATCTAATTACATATATTAAATGTAATAATATATATATTGAAAATGTAAAAATGAAAAAAGTAAATGTAATAATATATATTTTGTTTACGAAGATACAAATTAATCTTTAAACAATTTTATTATTATATAAAAATATTTTTAGATAAAATAATTTAAATGTATATATTAAATGTAATTTTTGTTTAAGCTCAAAATTAGAATATTTTAATCTTCTTTTTGAACTAAACTTTGAAATTAAAAAAATATTTTTTTAGTTCAGAGAATGTAGAACCGGGTAATGTTGAAGCAATGTCCGCTTCGTCCCCTCCGGTTATAATAATTTTAATTATAATGTTATAGCTTTATAGCTTTAAATCTTTGATTAATATTTATTTAAAGATTATTGATTCACGGGATCATTATTTAACTATTTTTGTTTACGAAGATACAAATTAATCTTTAAACAATTTTATTATTATATAAAATTATTTTTAGATAAAATAATTTGCTTTAATCTATCAATAACTTTAAACATTAATGAACTGAAAAATAATTAATATAAAGTCAATTGATTAGAATTTGGGTTTTAGCTTTAATTTTTTACAATTTAATTATATTTTTTCTTCATATTATTCTAATTTTTAAAATCAATTCACAAATCTATTTATAATTACAAATAAGAATTAATTTACAAAATAAATTAAAATAATTTTATTCCTTTTAAGAATAATGAATTATTTTATGAATTATTATTTAAATTTTCATTTTGTTATTCCATATAATTTTATAAGACACTTTGTTGTAGTGGTGATGATGGTGTAAATATAACATGCATATCTAAAATAAAAATATTAATTTTTTAATACTATTAAAGGTTATATGTTATTTATTTTTTAAACTTTTAAAATGATTACTTTGTAGATTTACATATGAGTTGTTTGTGAATTATTTTCTAGTTTTTTCATCAAAATTTTGTAAATATTTTATTTATTATTTTGATAAATTATGGCTTTTAACGGATATACATTGTAATCGGATCTTATATAATCATAGATTTTAGCTGAACATAAATATTCAAAAATTATATTTTGAACTGAATTCCAGGAATTCATTATATAAAGTTCCATCAAATCCGAGAAGATCTTGTTCCGTATAATTTTTCGAAGGAATCTGGATATTATTTTTAGTAATTAATTATTTAAAATTATTTAAGATTTATAGTACAACAAAAAATAGAAATTTTTTCAAGTTACTAAATATATTAATATTAATATTTACTAATTAAATTTTATTTTACAGATTGATTATTATATAATTAGTATATCATATAGTTTTTATTTTTAGAATTTATAAAATAAAAATATTTTTATAAAAATCGATCTATATATTTATATATAATTTATTGTTTTTTAATTTTTGGGGCATTTCCATTATGAATGAATAGTATTAAAAAAATTATCGTGCTAACTTTTTTTCATTAATGCATGCTTTTAATACTTCCCAACCCCAATATATAAAAGCAGTATCGATGCACTAAATCAATATAAAAAATAAAAATAAAATAAACATGAGGTAGAAAGAATATCATGTAAGGATAATTGGATTTTATTTATTATTTCCACAACAATTTCTTAATTTATTTTCTTTAGTCTTAATTATAAGTTAGTAAGCCACAATTTAAACATTTAGAAGAACATAATGAAGTTGGACATGCCGATAATACATTAAATGTAATATTTTAAAAATATAAAAATTATTCGGAAGAATTAGCTCCATTGATAAAATTATTATTGTATAAATCTTTTTATTAAAAATAATTCATCGCAAATTTTTTTCTTAAATATTTAATCATTTTTTTTATTTTTTAAATAAATTTTTTTATAATATGATTTTTCTATTATTGATGTTTTTTCTAAATCTTTCCTTTCATTCTTATTATATTATTTATTTAAACTTATTATTATTTTTATTTCTTACTTTATTATAGGCATTAATATATAGGCTTTTAAAAAAATTTAACATTAAAGTAGTCGTAATCAATATGACTATTACGTACGTACAAATCTTAAGTGATTATGTAATTGGAAAATTAATAGATTGAAGGATGTAGATCCTTAATTGATCTATGTTTTTTATTAATTAAATTGTTGTTTCATTTATTTATTCTTTGAATTTTTCTTTTAAATCATAATTATCATAATTATTCATTTGTTTTTTCTTTAATTTTTCTTTTATATAATAACTTCCTAATTATTAATTTTTCAATTTAATGTTTTTTAAAATTTTATAAATTTTATTTTTCAATTTAGTTTACTTTTTCAATTTATATTAATTTTTTTATGTATTTAAATTTTTATGCATTTAAATTTTTTGATATATTAATTTATTGGGTTGTAACATAAGTAATTTCCGAAAATATTCAACCCATTTTTTCTAAATACTTTAACAATATATCGTCAAATTTTTTGCAGTATATTAAGGTGTGGAATATATATTAAAAAAATATAAAAATATTTAATTAATTATTAGAATAATTAGTTTAAAAATTTAGATTTTAAAATTGTCATTTTTTGCGATTAATTTAAATTCTTTAAAAAATTAAAAACTACAAACAATTTTTCATAATAAATTTTCTTTTTATATTCATTGGAGATCCTTTAATCTATCTCCAATATAAAATTTTTTGATTAGTTTAAAATAATTATGTTTTTATATTAAAAGGTCAAAAATTAAGGAATTATGGAAAATTTGAATTTTTCCCAAATTATAATGAAACAAACCAAATTCAATCAGTCATTAAAATGGAAAGTTATCATAGCTATCACAGCAATAAATAATAAAAAAAAATTATATCTTTTTAAAATATAAAAATTAGGATTTAAATATTAATGAATTCTATAGAAGTTCAATCACGTGAGTGTTTGACCCCAAAAATTCACAAATATTTTTTAAATTTTTTGGAGCAATTTTATCAGAAAATTCTGTTTCTTTAAAATAATCAACAAATCTTTTTCTTAATAAATATACTTACATAATAATGGATAGTTTATTCCTTTGGGTAAAAAATAATTTTCTTTTAAGTGACTTTATTTTGGCCTCTTTATATCTTTTATTTTAAAAATCGGTTTCAATCCATAATTTCAATCTTAAAAATAATCATTAAATAGGGTAATCTTAGGAGAGTATAAAGGTGAGTAAAGATTTTAGATTTGGGCGTAGAAAGATAAAGAAATAAAATCTTTAATATACTACCGAATTTCGGAAATTACTTATGTTACAACCCAATAATCTAGTGATAAAAATTTAAATAATTTTAAACAAAATATATTTAATTAAATAAAATATATTTAATAATTACTCATTCTGATTTTATTCCCATCGTAATGACCGATATATTACCCATGGCATGTCTGATTCTACCATTACACCGAAGTTAAGAGCTACTCGATGTGCCTCTTGGGTTCTTCCATATATTTATAAGGAGTTCATCTTATGATAGAAGATTTAAAATTTATTTTTCCTTTAATCTCTAAAATAAATTTATTATTTATTCATTTGTTTTTTTAATTGGCACTTAGATAATCAATATATTTTATTTGCAATCACTCGTAATTTTGGCCCAAAAAACGTGAGCAGTGGCCAATCCTCCTTAATTCATTTTTTCTATCATTAACTCTCACTTCTCTTTACCCTCAATTCATCCCGTACTCTAAGAAATCCTAGGGATTGGACCTGTGACAAGCCCCGATCCCGTAATTATTTTATCGGCCTTAAGTTCCTTCCAATTTATTTTAACATAATTTATAATTTAATTATTTCATAAAATTGAATATATCAATAAATAAAATATTTTCCTTAAGTGCAGAAATTATATATTAATGCATAAAAATTTTAACCAATAGTTTTATAATACATTTTAATACAATTATTATGTTTATAATGTTTTCTGAAAAATTTAATATACTTATAGACAACTAATGTGTATAGAATTATTATTCGCTTTGGTATATTCATGAATATGTATTTCAATGTTTATGTGATAATTTAAATTTTTATTATCTATTACTTCATATATTTTTAATTAATATAGAAATTTTTTATTAATTTGTTGTTTAATTATTTATAATTAACGTTATCACGTCTTTTGTATTCATTGATTCTTAATATTGATCTCATTTAGAGCTTTATTAAACTGAGTCTATTAATGTATGATTTAAAAACATATTTTCCCAATCAAGTAATCGACAAGTTCCCCCTTAAAACATTCGACTTCATTGTGATCCAAACTATATTGTGATCCAAACTAAAGTTTATTGAATATTTTATCGCAAATTTTTATTTAATCATTATTAGGATTTTAAGTTTATATGACTTAAAAAAAATTTTTTATAAATATATACCGTATTTTCTCTAATATAAGACACCTGCCTTATATTTTTCAAACACTCTCAGCAGGGTGTCTTATATTAGAGACCTGTCTTATAATAGAGACCTGTCTTATATTCTTCAAACCCCTTTCAGAATAGAGGTTCGAATTCGCCACACGTCAAATAATTATTGAATAATTATTGAATGAATTCTAGAGTTTTCTAGTCCCGAAAAGTTTTCCATTAAATGCTTCATTTAGTAGGAGATAAGGTGTCACGAAAATAAGGCACCAGGCTATAACTTTGTTAAGAAATAACCTAAAGAAATGACTGGTTTAAAAAATAGAAAAAAAATATTAGTTAAAAATTAGTTTGAATTCGAAAAAATGACGGTATCTTGGCTACAAACTTTTTTTTCAAAGGACCAATCCGAATTATCTTAACTTGTTTTTATCTAATATTCTCTATTTTTGACGCCTAACTCATTTCTCTAGATTAACTCTTAACCAAGTTACCTATAAGCAATGGAGCCGAATTGTCGTTGAGCCGGAGATAGTAGGATATTTTCTGTTTTTTTCAAAAAAAAATTTTAATTTCGAATGCCAATGAAAAAATTCTTTTCTTTAAATTAATGATTTTTTTTAAAGAATGAATTCAGAAAAAAATGGATCACACGTATAGGCTTTTCAACGGGAGAAGGAGTGTCTTATATTAGAGACATGTCTTATATTAGAGATCTGTCTTATATTTTTCAAATCCCCTCAAAGGGGTATCTTATATTAGAGACCTGTCTTATAATAGAGACCTACCGTATTTCCTGTATTAGACCCCCCGGGGGATTTATTTTTCAACCCCCCTCCAGAGGGGGGGTCTATTACAGGGGGGGGACTAATNGGGGACTTAATACAGGAAATACGGTATCTTATATTAGAGAAAATACGGTATGTGATTATAATTGCAAAAAGAACGAATTGAAATTTTTAAGTTGCATTGCTTTCTGAAGCTGTTAAACCCAAAATATTTAATTTATTCTAAGCCTGAAATATTGTTTTTAATGAATAATAACATTACAAAAAATATTTATTTGGTTCTTTTCAATTCTTTTTCTTTGTTCAATACTATTTTTTTAAATAATAATTTTTGTACATTTAGTGGCTAAATGATCGAATTTAATTATTTGGAAAAAAATATATCTCACATAATTTTTTTGCTCTAACATTGTATTACATGTATTATCCCTTTCAAATAATGGATTAGATCCTAATATAGTTGTTTAATTAAATATTTACACATTAAAATTTTAAATTAATTAGAGATTTATATTTATTGTTTATACATTTTCTTTTATTATATTAAATTTCTATCTTGATTTTTTTCTTTTAAATTATTAAAATTTTTTTATCTTAATAAACAGATTACAATTAAAATTTTTGGATGGAGCAGTGACTAATGGAGGATATGCGAATACATCTGAAAATATCAGATATTTAAATTCATTTATAATTACTTAGTATTTTAATTAATTTAATATTTATATGATTATTCTTGTTAATTTTTAATTCTGCTTTTTTCCAGGGTAATAATAATAATAAAATTTTTAATATTACATCAATTTTATTTGAGAAATTTTTTATATCATGAAATTTAATTAATTTTATCCATCATTCACATTTTCGCGTTTCAGATGTCTTATGAGTAGTCGTTCGACCTCAAATTCATGATAATAAGATTCTAAAACTTTTATTTTAATATGGGATGAATCCTATTTTAAATAATATTGCTAATAGCATTAATAAATAATAATAAATAATGAAATTGGAAAAAATTACCGCTCCACGACACATAGTAGCATCTGAGGTTATTATCAGGGCAAACGTCCATGGTGTGAATTTTTTCAATCTCAAATAATTTTTCCTCTCCTATAGGTTGAACGTTTATAGGATTTTTGTTCCTATATTTTGAATATTTTGGTTATATTTTGAATATATTTTGTAAATATTATAGACACTATTTGTTGTTGACATAATAAGTAGTGTTTTTAGTTTTTAATTATTTATATTATTCAAATAAATAAATAAAAATTACTGAATAAATCTATTTATATTATTTTATATGAGAATTTTGTTAATAAATTTAATTCCTATTATTAGCAATATAAAAAATGTAAAATTAAATTTTAATATTATTTTTTAATTAATTATATTTTTGAAACACATTTAATTTTTTAATGACATCATTTATTTATGGTCATCAGATGTTTTTTGAAATCTCTTTTATTTTATATAAGCAAAATATAAAATATATCATTAAGTTCATTTTTTGAACATTATATTTTTAATTTACATTACTAATAATTTGATTGTTGCAAACATTAATCCATCTGCTTTCATTTCAGAGTCCTGATGAGGGAATATCCTCACGTTCTTCGATTGTTAGTCAGAAGGTTGTATAGTACAAGTACAATGCATGTTGCGTAAGCCGTTCTAGAATCTCGCCCGATTACCCAATATAATATAAAACATTAAATACTAACGGATATCTTGGTAAAATTAAAGATAACTAAGTATGCTGATTATGAAAATAAATTTTTCTTTTATTTTTTCTCGTAAAAAAGAAAAAAGAAAGAAATATTAATTTTAGATCTATTGCATAATAAAACTTTTTTCTTTTTGTCAGTATTTTAGATAAAAATAAATAAATATAAATTTTTTAAATTTTTATATAAATATTAATTTTTAATTCATCATAATGCCAAATGTTTAAATGTAAATAATTCATGCATCTTAATTGTTGTTATTAGAAAGTTCGGATATTTAAATTTTATATAAAATATTAATTTATCAGAGAAGCAATAAATAATTTCAGTTTATTCTTTCGATTTATTCAAAAATTTTCAAAATTTTAATGAAATTAATATTTATAATGAATAATATTAAAAAATAAAGAAAAAATATTTTAAATTTTTAAATTTTTGTTTATTTTAAAATTATTACGATTAGGAATATAGAAACTTTTTTTAATTTTATAAATAACTTTGAATATTATTTTGAAAGAATTTTTAATTTGTACTTTCTGAATTAAATTATTTAATTTTATAATTACTAAATAAATATTTTGTTAATTATTTAAAATTTAATTTTATTTGCTAATTAAAGTAATTGAAATTAAAAAATAATATTTAAAAAAATTAAATAATTCAAACATCGAAATAAAAACTCATTTAATGAAATTAAAAACAATTTTTTTAAATATATTTGTAATTTTTTATATCTTATATATTTGTTATTTTTTAAATTACGAATATTTTTTATTTTAGGTGATTACATTTCATCTTAAAAAATATTTATTGTTTTTCTTTTTAATTTAAAATTTTTTAAAGGGATTGAGGTTAGAATTATATGTCATTTAATTATCAGGATTTTATATTTGAAATTTTCAGCAAGAACAATAAAAAGAAATTATAAAAATTTAATTAAAACATTATCTAGTTCCTAATTGCTATATTGTTTTTAATTACTATATTATTCTTTTTGATATAGAAATTTTTCAGCTGGACTATTAAGCAATGATTTTAAATTATTATAATTATATTATTTTTTCCAGTCTTATAATTTATATATATTTTTTTTATGTAAAAATGAATTTCTTTTGAAAAATTCTCACACAATCCTTTTTAAATCCGCCTTTTGATGCATAAACCATAGTATTTTTTATATTCTATCTTTTTTATTTAATTAATATAGAAATATGCATATAGATTTTAATGGAGAAAAATCACACGCAATAAATTATCATATGCATATGTTCAATAAGATATTGTATGATTTATATTTAAAAATAATCATTTAGAGTAATTTTTAATAATGTTATTTATGCTTTATATTTATAATTTCTTCATTAGATAAACTCAAAATAAATGTATTTATGTGGATCGAAAATGGGAATTTTTTAATTTATATATTTTAAAAGAAATAATCAGGGAGTTTAAAAAAATAATATATTTAATAATTTGTTTGCTTAAATAAACTTTCAATTCTTGGGTATGTGTTGTAAGGTATATAGGTGTAAATGTTATTACAATTGGCAAATGGTTAATTGAGACGAATCATAAAAAGACAGTGTCCTTATATTCATTTTCATTTAATTCAGCTACAAATTTAATTTTAATAAGAGGAAATAAGTCAAAGGGAAATAATTATTAAAATTAATATCTACATTTTCTTTTTTATTTAAGAAAATTTTACTAACTCAATCAAAAATATAATTTTAGTAATTATTGTTTAATATTATTATAATATTATGGTATTAATATCTTCACAAATCTAATTTAATTTAATCTAACCTTTATCATATTTATCTCGACATTATAAGATTATTACAATATATATTTGTATATTAATGGTAGATTTCTAAGAATAATATTATATAAATTAATTTACTATTCTTCCTCTATTTAATAATTTTCTTTAATTAAATTGCATTAGAATAAATTTTTGTTTTAATTTGCAGATCATTTACTGTTCAATTAATTGTAAGTAAAATATATAGACTCGGTTTAAATTTAAATTTCTTTCATACTTGGACTAGGGATTTAATGGGATTTAATTTTTATTTGATTAAAATTAATTTTGTTTTTTCACATGACA
>LDKF01005061.1:0-13525 GCA_001026735.1 Rotylenchulus reniformis | reverse complement strand
GGATATCCTGGTGAGAAAGCACGAATATCCTTGTGATATCCTGGTATATCACGAGCTGAACTGACCTGAATGGGCCCTCAGTCAGGTAAGCCGGTCATGTGACCGGAAATCAGGAAAATCCAGAATTTTGGATATTTTCGACAAAATTCGAACTTTTTCGGGGAAATTCGAACACCTTTAAAGACCATTCGAATCAGCATAAAATTCTGAACAATTTTGCCTTTTATAACTTTTGTCTAAAGGTCTTAAAAAGTTTTTCTTTGAAATTTTCAAAGTGACCTTGTTTTTTAGGTGCTAAAAAAAGTGCAAAAATAAAATAATTGTCCCAGAAAACTTTTTTGTTAGACCCCTGTTAGACCAAAAGGATAAAAGGCAAAGTTGTGCCGAATTCCATATTGATTGTGATGGTATAATTTTTTTTTCGAAATTCCGACAAAAAAGTCGAAAATTTTTCGAAAAACTCGAATTTTTGATAATTTCGACTTTTTCGACCTTTTTTTTCAATTTCGAAAAAATTTATACCCTCAGAATCGGCATGAAATTCAATATTTCCTTTTATACTTTTGTGTCTAACGCTAATGGGTCTAACAAAAAAGTTTTCTGGGACTGTTATTTTATTTTTGCACTTAGGCTGAAATGATTCAGCACGGGTTTTTTACGCCCTAGCACCAGGTAATAGAGATTACCGGGATTTTAAAAATGCGCTTCTCCCCTTTCCAGAAAAGTAATTAAAATCATTTATCATATTTTATGTAGTTTGCCGACAAACATTTTCCATACCGTAAATGATCATATATATGAATGAAAAAAAGGAAAGAAAAAGCCTATTTTTGTAAAAAACCGACAAGAATCGTAAATTTCAATTAAAGATTTGAACAAGAAAGTTAATGATTAAATAATAATTTACGACTGGCAATTATTCAGATATCGAAAATTTGTTTTAATATTATAAAAATTAGGAATATTTTTTTGGATTTATTGTAACTTATCTAAAAATTGAACTACAATTTCATGAAAAGAAACAATTTCAGTCTTTAAATAATTTTGGTTCCTAGTGGACACACAAAGTTTGAATTCATTAAAATAAAAAGATGCAAACTAGAATGCAAAAAAGCTCGTACTTCTGCACAAAAATGATAATTGTAAAACAGACAAGGAGATAACACTACATATAGAACAATCGCTTAAATTTGAAAGATCACATAATTATTGATAAAAAACTTTTCGTTCCTATTGGGCACATATTATTGTTGTTTATTTCTATAATTCGACCATGTAAGCGGAATCAAAATTTAATAAAATTTTGGCTCATCTCCGACCCCGATCCCCGACTATTTTGTGATTAAAAAAATCGACAATCTTATTGAAAAAATTTATTTTAAATGCAAAAAATCTGAGCGAGCATCAGCTTTTTCGATTTTTCAATAAATAATTTAATTTTTTATTATTTAAATGCGACAATTATTTTTAAAGGTGTAAAAAATTATATAAAAAATTAAAGGATTTTAAGAAATATCAATTTTTATCTTTAAAAAAGGAATTTATTGCTATTTTTAATGAAAGGAAACTATAAAATAAATATCAAATTGGAAGAAATCGAAGAGTTTGAAGAAAAAAGAGCAAATAAACTTTCTATAAACTTTTAGGCGCTAGTTAAAAGTAGAGTTGGTGCAAAAGCATTAGTTAGCGGTTTTCGGTACCGAAAAATAGCGTAAAATAATCGAAATTAATTTACGAAATTTTTAACGAAATAAAGTAATTAGCGCCATATTGTTAATCATGACAAGTATGTCTCTGCTCCATTTTTGCTTTATATTATATATGTGTCACAATTTTGCACACACCTTTGGTATTTTCTTTAAAAATTAATTTTATCAATTCCTTAAGAAAAATTTATTTTGTATTTTTTTATAGGTTATAAACTTGAAAGAATAAGTATTTATTCGACACCTTTAGAAATATTGAAAATTTGGGTTTTTAGGGGATATATCGAACTTAAAAAAAGAGAATTTCTTATAATCAAACTTTTTTTCCTTTTTTTATTTTAAAAATCCATGTATTTGGATTTTAAAATTTTTAAAAATCAATGAAAGGTTATCCAAACAAGCTGCCAACAACTCGGCCAAGTGAGATCGTAATAAAATAATCTTCTAATATGACAGACACCAATACTGGAAAATTCAAATTTTACTGTACCCGACTCGTATTCCGTATTTTCATTGTCGAAATCTCGTACTTCGTGCTCTACATACTTTTCGAAACTTCTTTATTTCGTACTCATTGTACGATGCGCTAAATCAGCTAAATCAGGGATCAAAAGGGGGGCTAATCATAGATGATGTGAGTTAATCAAGGATGAAAGGTATTTTGAAGAATTGGTGATTTAAAACTTGGATTAGTTTATTATTTTTGTTGGGATATATAATTTAAATGTATTTTTTAATCTAGATTCAAATTATAGGAAAGTAGGTATCTATTTGTGGTTTCATGGAATAAAATGAGCGATGAAATGAAACGAATGGCGCGGTTTATGGTTGAGTAAAAAGTTTTAATTATCTGACAAATTAGTAATTAGCAGATTTCTAATGTGAATACCGTATGAAACAATGCTAGGACATTAAAAGGACTTTATATTCTGAAAATCCAATACCTATAAACCATAACTAATTCTTTATAAGCCTATATATAAGCCTAATTCTTTCAGGTAGGTTCGAAAAACAAAAATATTTTTTTCATAAAATTCTGCATTATTTTAAAGTTTTAGCTAATAAATTATATTTGGCACTTTAGCTCCAGTTAGCACTTTTTGAAGTCTCAACACCGCAAACATCGCCTTTTGTTTTTTTTTAGAGCATGCTGTTCTCATCGATCGGTGTCCTTGTCCGGCTCCTTTTGAATAGCTTCTCGTATGGGCCTTGATATCTCGCAGTTGGCATTTTAAAGAGTCGCCAGGATCTTTACAAGAAAATCGAATTAATTTACAATAATTTACCAATACCTAGATATCAATTAGTCTATTTACGGAAATTTTTTCGAAACTCTCAAAGAGGTCACTGTGGAAAAAAGAGAAAGCATATTCAGAAAAAAAAGATAAAAAAAATAATTTCATCAAACTAGATGATTGCCATGGATGGAATTCGAGCCTCAAATTAAATACAAATTATATTCGATTTCATTGTGTACAATTTAAACCTTGTGCATATTGTTTTTTTTTGCCCATCGTCGGTTGATAAGTTATACAGTAGCCATTTAATATTATTGAATTTAAAAACAAAAGATAAAATTTTTAAATGGGTTCGAAAACATTTTGCAAAGCATAATGTACATTTTCGATAAGATCAGGTTCATTTTATAGCTTATTTTGCTTATTAGTATTATAACAAGACAATGTTTCTAAATTAGTTAAAAAATTTTTGGCGCTATTTCTATTGTGTCCAAATGCTCTGTTTCACCCATTATGGACCTTAAAAATGATAAATTTATTTGCATTAATGGCCATTGATGAATTCAAATGGGATTGGTCAAAATTTACTCTATGTTCATGTTGATGCTCATCCATTGGTGCCAATATTTATTGAGAAAAATGAGTGTTCTTGAAATTTGAAACTCATAAAAAATTTATCGAATAATATTGCAAGTTTCAGTAAATTATGCATTTATTAAAGAAGAAGTCTCTATTTTGTTATAGCGTGTGCAAATGAACGGAAAAAGAATTTTTCTTATTAATTTTTATAACCGTGCAAAGACTGTGGAATGTTATAATTTATATAATGAATTTAAAAATTCCATTATTTTTTAAGTTCAGCTCAGCACTGCTACAAAATTTAAAACTTTTAAATTCGAGCCATTGAATCGAATTAAATGAGCACCATTGTCAAGTATTGATCTCGATGGTTAATTTTTCCTATGAGTTTCACATGAAAAGCAATCAAAATTATTTGGTTAAATTGGAAATAAAATGCCGATTTATTAATTTGAATTAATTTTTTTGGTTATTTTTCTTTTTATTGTATCCTTTTACTATTAAATATTTTTATTAATAATGTTGAGCAAGAAATTCAAATGACACTTCAAAATTGCATAAACTAATTAAAAATGTTAAAATGTAACCCAGATAAATTATAAAAATTTCATAAGACTTTTTTTGTATCTTTCGATTTAATGGGAAAATTTTTTTAGGAATTTTTTATGGGATCATTGAAAATCGGAAATTTGGGATCCCAGGTCCGGAATCCGGAATGGCCATTTCGAGATTTTAATTCTGAATCCCGAAGGTATGGATCCCGGTCAGAACACCGATCCCGAGCTACCCTAGTTATGGCACCATCACCGTGGTTCGCGTGAATGTTGTGTTGAATTAATTAATTGATTTAATAAACAAAAGCTGAATTCGGCTCTATGGTTATGATATGATCCACTGGTTTCCGGACATATGTAATACCTGCACTCGGGCTTCAGATAACTTTGTACTGTATCTTAGTTCCATGCGCCGTGAAATATCCGGGTAGTGGCTCTTCTTGAATTCTGAACAATTAGTTGTTCAAAATCTTTGCATCGGCACCAAAGTTTTGCTGGCCGAACCTTTTCCGATCACTAACCGATCTCTGATCTACTGATCAGATTCCTGGTTAGCTTCTGCAGATCAGATCATTTTAAAATGATCTGACCAACCTTCCAATCACTGATCATCTGACCTCCAGTTAAATAAAATCGGTTTAAAAAATCGCAAAATTTCTTTAATTTCTTCAGTTACATAAAAGTTGAAACTTGCTTAAGCTCCCCACAAAAAAATAGATAGGCGGGCACTAAAATTTGTAAAAAATGAACATTTGGTTCTTTTATATATAAGAAATGAATTTATAAAATGATTTTCGTAAACTGGAGCCCTAGCCTTACATTTTGATCTTCCTAGAGTTGCTAAAATATTTAATGTTTTTTTAATTGAGAATCTTCACAGCTCTACATTTAGTGGCACTAATTTACGGACTTATTTAAAAATTAGTGATTCGAAATATTTATGGTATGTACATAATTTGAAAAGTGCGAAGTTACATATAAAATATTTTTAATTTTAATTTCACTTCTTGTTTTTTATTATTCAATTTAAACATTTTATTTAAGTAATGACAAATTAATTTGTTGCTGAAATTTTTTTAAATTTATTTTTTCCATCTTATCTCGGTAATAATATTCGGTAATATTCTTTATTTTCGGTAATAATAAGATAAGTGCAAATGATTGACCGAAATTAACCGAAATTAAGAAATGACAAGTAACCAAAATAACGAATACAAAGTTGTTCATTTCATGTTGAATTATCTAAAAAACTTTTAAATTTGATAAAAAAAAGAAATAATTTCTTTTTTAGCAATTATTTGAAACTTCAAAGTTTGCATAAATACGAATAAAAATAAACCAATCTTTTTAGCTACCACATACAGAACTTGAAAAAATCCATCACTACCAAAGAAGGAAGAATGTTTTTAAATGCTACTATTATATATTCTTTTATTTTTTTCCAAATGATCCTTATGAAATTTTATTTTTAATTTGTAGTAATAATTATTGTTGCTATTGTAGTGACTTCTTTTAAAATGCTAAATTATGTTTTTTTTCGAAAATCGCATGATTTGCAGATTTCATTTGACAAAGTTTTCTTTTGTGATGCTCATTACTATTTTGTATTTTTTAAAATAAAATACACACGGAATTTAATATGATTAATGAAACGCATCATCCTTCTCATTATTATTATTTCTTATTCTTTCTTTATTGCCAATCGATTAATTTAGTTGACTTTGATATCATGGTTTTGGAAAGTTTTACAATAATCCATACTGAAAATAGGTAATAATTGAATTAGGGCAGAAGTAGGGTGCCACGGAAGCGGAACCGGTCCGGAACTCCCGGTCCCCACGGAATCAAAGTTCCGGTTCCGATTTTCAAAAACCCGGAACTACCCGGTTCCGGTTTTAAACCGGTCGGAATCGGAACCAAACATACACCCCTAAGAATGGCATTTTTCTTTCACGAAAGCACATTGGATTTAAAGAAAATTTATAATTTTTTGGCACGAAAGAGAAAGTATAACTGTTTCGCTCGCACCATCCTCTTCAATCTTTTACAGTTATTTACATCTTTTTTTCTCTGTTTCTCTGTCTTTTTTCTCTGTCCTCAATTTCCAATGCATTTCAAAAACTGGATAATATATAAAAAATAATTATTCTTAATTTAAAATTACAAATTTTTAGAGTTTTTATTTTAATTAATAAATGTCTGTTGGCGCCATTTTGACAAAATAGCCGATAAGTCGAGATTCGAGATGCATAATATGCAAAAAGAGCGCGTCAGGAGTGACGGTTCCACAACTTGCATGTGGAAGCATCTCAGAAGTGTCAGAAAAAAGGCTGCAGATTAAATTGTCGGCATTTCGTCCACCAGCAAATTGCAATGTGTTTGATTGGTTGAAAAACAACTCGTCACAATTTCCGAACTTTCCAAATTTGCAAGGATATTGTGTCTATCCCAGCTACTTCAATTTCAAGTGGAAGACTCTTTTCAAAAGCCAGTCTTTTATATTAAAATACTCTACGAAACAGGTCAATTGATCTAACATAATCTAAATAGTGAGTTTGATTTTTGAATTAAGATTATCGGCAGAAATGGCGGAAAACATTTTGATAGTGAAAGCAAATATGGATAAAATATTTTTGGCACCATAGATGGATGTCGATGATGAGGATATTACTAATGACTTGGACTTGTCAGAGATGATGAATTTCAAAAATAATTAGCCTATAAAATCATGTCATTTCTTATGAAAAATTATTTATTTTGTTAAATAAATTTTGTTAAAAAATTGTTTTTTAAAATTTTTTGGCATAAAAAAGCTGGTTCCGACCGGTTCCGGTCAAAAACTTGGTTCAGGTTCCGGTTTTCCTGGTTCCGGCCAGTTCCGGTTACGATTTTTGTGAAAAGTTCCGGTTCCGTGGACCTTAGGCAAAAGTAGTAAACCTGAATATGTATAGGGAGACAGGTACGGTATGATGGTAGCAACGTTCACCAAGAATCTAGGAATGAAATTCATTTCAAATATGAGTTTTGATTAGAAAATTGCCATGTACAGTGGAATATTCACGGATCCCGCAGAATCCCAATGATTTAATTGGCAAAACTATGTCGTTCTGTAAAAAAACATCATAATGCGCGTTCCTTAACTATCCCTCAAAACCCAAATGAGACGTTCCTTGAATTTCCATCAAAATGAGCCATTCCTTAGATATCCATCAAAACCAAAAACCATCATCTCCCATAACCAACTATCCACAAAGACAACTTTATGGTTCTACCAGTCTTAGATTTTTTTTAAAATTATACATCAATAAATTTCTTATGATGTGCGACCTTGGAAGATTATCATCTAAAATTTTGTTCATTTAAATAATTTGTGGCGAAAATATAATTCATATTGATAAACTGTTATATATTTTATGCTAATTTCTCAAGATAACTTGGGTTTTTTCAGAGCGGATCATGAAAATTTAAGAATATGTATCTCAATATACATATTTTAAAATAAACTTTTTACTCAATGATTTAATGGCTACATATCTTTTAATCCTTAATATTATGTTTTCAATTATTAAAAAAGTTTTTTTATGAAATCTTAAAATCATTTAAAATTTGGTTTATCCTTTTTCATAGGCCTTGAGAAGAATTATTTATGATTCTCATAGTTTAAAAATCATAAATACATCGAAAGTCTATTTTCAGATTAAAAAAATAAGGATTAATTTTTGGAAAAAAATCCGATCAGAAATTATTAGAAGTCCCAAAATTTTATTCATAAAAACCCAATAAAACTTTCTTTAATGGGTTACAAAAGATATACTTAATGTGAAAAGTCTTTTATTTTTAAAATAAGCCATTAGCCGATCGGTGCTGCATAGTACTGTTCGAAAGTCTCTGACTCGAATTAACTCTTTTTTTTAGATTATTCTCGGAAATGAATTACTATTAACTCTCTTATTAGTGATTACATAACACGTGTCAAATAACTACTTAAAAAATGGTCACTAAAAAATTCTAAATTTTTATAACCCATCAAATTCCACAATTAAATATTAATATTAAATAGTTTTTTATTTTGTTACAAATTTTCCACTCACTTGGGCAAAAACCTAGCAATATAAGTACCTCGTTTAAACCTTCCGCCTTCTGTAAAATAAAAAAATTTGAGTACCTTAACAAGATAATTTTCGCTACGGTAAGTCGGGATTTTTTGTCATTTTATGGAGCATGTACTCAAACCATGAGAAGTTTAATAATTACCCAATTTGAGGAGTCCAATTAAGATCAAAATTTTATTAGAAATTTCTCCTCATTCTGATTATATATCACCACGAAAATATTATCATTCCATCATTCAAAAGGGGATTTTATTTTTTTTGGGGGAGGGGAGTGAACTAAGGAATTAGAATTAACTAGTGATGATTTTTTTGGAAAGCAGTGCCATCATTTATTGAAGTTTGAATTAAAAGTTCTATCTTTTTTTTGCCGTTTTTCTAATATAATTCAACAATTTCTTTGAACTATTTGAAAAGCTGGTGTTAAATGCAACCTTGAACTCTTTAAATTTTAATGATATTTTTAAAATTTCATACTTCAACTTTTCGCGTCGACTGATTTTTTAGTCGTACCGTCTTTGAGTTATATGGTAAATCCACCATTTTCACTTTTGTCTAATTAGTGCATTTGTATTTTTGACAAACGAATCAGCTCAGCACCTTTAAATTAACCTATATTAAATCACAATTTAATTCTGATTTCCTTTTTATTTGCTGTTTGTTCATTAAACAAAAAGATTACCTCAACAAAATAAGGATTTGTCACATAAAATTTCATTTAAAAATTATATCATATCAAAAATCCTTTTTAACTATTCAATTTTATTTTTTGACCATTAAAAAGTTAAGTTTGATCAAATTATGGTATAAGAAGCGAAATGGCAAACGAGAGAAAAATGTCCTAAAAATCTTAACTTCGTCAATTTTAAGTTTTTAACTTTTTAACAATGAGTTCCAAAGATAAACATTTCTCAATTTATTGATCAATTTTTTGAATTCGCAGTGAAAACACGATTTTTGCGCGTGTTTCAAAGGTTTTTTCGAATTAAAACAATGCTTTTTCTTTGTTGGTTCGGAAAAACTTTTACTCATTTAAATTGATGACTAGAATCATAATTTTACATTGATTTTCCATTTAAATACAATGTATGTATAAGAACGAGGGTTGTCTTCAACTTCGTTCGAAAAAAATTATGCCAGAATCTATTCAGCATAAAAAAACTATTCTTAGCAATTTTTTTGTAAAATCGAAAAAATTTTGTTTTTTTAAAATCTAACTCAAACATGGGATTTTAAAAATGTGAAATTTTGTAGTCTAAAAAAAGAATCATGGAAATTCGCGAATTAAAAAAATTAGTATTAATTTGGCTTATGTATTAGTTTATTTTTTATTTTTTTTAGCTTGCTGATGATTGATTGATTCCAAAGTAGCAAATAGTTAAGTCGTTTTTTCTACTTTTACAACCCATAAGAGTTAGCAAAAATGAAATTTTATTAGAGAAAAGGAAAATTTGTCGCTTTAAAATCACTACATAGCCATCAGCAAAAATTAACACATTTTGATTGAACTGAAAATGCACGGATGAACAAAATCGGTTAACCGAACCGAAAGCAAAAATCAGTTTTTTTGGCTCAAAATAAAAATCAAGTTTTACCGAAACCAAAAACCGGGGTCCAAACCAGTCGGTTTTTGGTTTAAAATACACACTAAAGAATGCATTTTTGTAGACTACCTATTTTGAATTTTTAAAAAGATTTTTTTTGAATTTTTTTCTTTGGAAATTCATTTTAGTTTGTTTATAAAATTTTCTGAAGCGAATTCCCTGTTTACTTTCATAATCTTTTATACAATAGAGTGCAAAAGAAAATAGAGAAAAAGAATGTCATTAAATGTAATATTACATATTTTTAAATAAAACTAAAAATTTAATCCTCATTAATATTTATGAATTATATTTTTTCTAACCGAAATTGGTACTGTCGTAAAGAAAAAATGATGAAATAAATGGATAAAAATATATTTAAATGTCAATCTATGGATATTATTTAGCCAATTTTCCATTTTTTATTTTATGATATTACTGAACAATAAAATTGTATGACAATATACTGATGTTTGATTTATTAATCAATTTGATTGATTTATTCCCAAGTTCCATTTTTATCAACAATGAAAATTTTAGAAGAATTTTTTATTTTTGTATAAAATTGCATTTTTAAGAATGTTAAAGGCTTGATTGATTGATTGAACCCATGGCCAGCCCAAATGTACAAAACCAAAGACATGTGACTCTAAACAGTAAAGTCTTGACAATATTAATGATAACATTCAGATCAAGTAATTTTTTGCGGGTTATCCATAGAATACTTCTCTGACCGAATTTACAGTGTCTGTTAATGTTATCTCTCACTTTTTCTTTTTTTCCCCGCCACGAAAAGATAATATAGATAGAAGAGAAAATCATTCACTTCATATAATTTTCCTTTGAACTTATGGATACTCGTTGAAAAACCTGGGGCTATAAGGTTTTTTTTATTTTCAATGAATTGTGACGTTTTTACATTTGTAAACCTGTTTCATATTCCACGACCCTGGAAATACATAACTATCAAAAAGCGTATTTTCAGATAAATTATGATGATATTTTTTACTTTTCTTTGTTAATCTGTGGCCAACATATTTTCGAATTTTTAAACAAAAATTTTTGGAAATCACAGAAGGGTGGTAAATTATTTGAAAGGGCTTTTTGGTTAATTGTATTACCGTGAAATAATGAGTTTAGATTATGGGTATTATATACAACTTAGGGAGCCTTTTAAACTTTAAGCTGCACTTTGACAATGAAGAGAATTGGGCATCTTTGGACAGTAGTTAACCGTGGGGTGGTGTCTCAGCTGTCAATAAGCCCCCTCCTACCAGCCGGTTTAAAATTTCAAAAATTTAAATTAAATTTCAAAAATTTAAATTAAATTTCAAAAAAGTTAAAAATTCAAATTGTAGATGTTTTTTTAAATTATTGGTAATTTTAGGAAAATATGTAAAAATGGTTTAAAATTTAAAAATTCAGATTTTATTTAAATTTCTAAAATAAAATTGGACAGCTGTTTTTTTTAAATAATTTATTTTCATAAAAAATCTACAAACGGATGGTCCCTCCTCCGAGTAAGTATGCTTATATATAATACTCGTATCTCATGGAGGGGAAAAATGTATAAACAAACATATTAAGATTGACCTTGACTGGGGAATATGACTCGAGACATTAATAGATGATAATTTGAAGTGACACATCGTAAACACTCTAGGATATAGATGATGACTCACCAATTACTCGAGACAAGTTATGGGAAAATATACAAAACAAAAATGTGACCTTGACTAATCGGTTATTTTGGCTCGAGACATGATGATACGAAATGATGAATCATAAATATTCGAATCACCAGGGACTGTATCAATAAATTGCATATTATGTTTTAAGGGACCGTATAAATAAAAATTTAATCAAAAATAATAAGGAAAAGGGGAAGTATAAAAAAGAATTATTTATTTTAAAATAAATAATAATAATGGATAAATAAATATAATAAAATGAACGGACGAATGATTGGGGTGAGAATGGGACAGGGAATATTGATAGCTTTATATACACCCTGATCACATGATCATAGATCATTGACATGCTAAACGATTTGACGGCATTCATATAATCTTATGAAATACATTTTAAAAATATTTTTGGTGATTAGTTTTTAAATAATCGTAAATTTTAATGAATTTTCTATAAATAAAGCTAACTTCTTCTATAATTATTTCCTTTAATAAAATTCAAAAAGAATGAAACATTTTAAATCCAAATTTAAATTCAAAGTTAATGGCGCCCGGACAATTCGACAGTGAAGTACAATTATAGGGAAAACTTTATTTTAGACTAGATTGTAGACCTTGCACTTGCAGTGAAAATTGAAAACCTGGCTGTCGTGTCCAAATGAGCAAAATCACCAGATTGTACAAAATTTTAAGCTCTAAATTTTGGTCTTGTAATTAGAGCACAAAATTCTGCACAACTTTGCTGCTTTTTATACCATTGGTCTAGCAAGTTAAAAAAGTTTTTTGTTCAGATTATACCATTGGCGGTTTTTAATGTCCTAACTTTTCCACCTTTATTATTTCGTATCCATAAGTAATCCTTTAAAAAAAAATCTTTTTTGAAGTTCTTGATCAAACTATAAAAGTTTGATTCTATGAATCACAGTCAAACTGACTTCTATCTTTCTGAACCCATTTATTTTTTTAAAGAATTATCAAATAATAGAAAGATTATTATCACGCTATCAGCGATGTATGCCGCCATGAATAATACCACCCATACGATTACATCACAGTGTAATTCCGTGGACTTTCACGCATTTTTAGTCTCTCGTTGTGCCCAGCCTCATAATATCAGAAAAGACCACACAAATGTGTTTGGTAATATTGGCGGTGCTATTATGTCGTTATTTAATAAAATATCATAATGGGCGTTATTTAAAACTCAAAACGTCCTTTAAACCCATTTTTTACATAAATCGAGGTTGGCCAAAATTATAAAAAGCAAAAATATGCAGAATATTATGCTCCATCATTTGGTGTAATTATTTTTTCGAAAATTCCGACAAAGAGTTCAAAATTCTTCGAAAATATCGAAAAATAGTCTTTTCACGAAAATTTAGAATTTTTGGTTTCGAATTTTGAAAAACCAAAAGATAGGGTATGAAATTATAAAAGTTTTGGCCAAACAAGCTTAAAAAAGTTTTAAGAAGGTGTAATTTTTTTTAGTGTCACTGGTTTTTTTCATTATTCAGTAGAACATTTTTTTAATTTTAAAGGATGTTTAGATTTTGATATTTTTAATCACTCAACCAACATTTATTGATGCTGTAGCCGAATAAATCTTTTAACTGGATTCGATATCGGCTTCAAACATAGAAAATCTTTAAATCATTTCTAACAAGCCGAAACTATTTTTTATTTATTTTTTGTACTTTACAGACCTTTTCATAATAAAGTGTTATAAGGTAACATGTTGACTGATATGTCTTTAAAAAAGTGCCAATTTACTGTGCATTTTTACCATGTTTTTGAATTGTGATGCTTTAAGCCATATTTTTTTAATTTGGTTGACGTAACAATAAAAGTTTTAAAAATGGCTGAATTTCTTAATAAAATTGCGATCCCCTGCCGGGACCCTGCAGGGATTGATGAATCTTATCTGCATAAAGTTGTTTTTGAAAGTATCAGCCTCGTGAGGTTTAAAATGTTCAGTAATTTGGCATTTAAAAGCCTAACACCTTTTTTTGTTAATTTGTGGTTTGCGTTTTAAGTAGGGTAGGGCACGGGGGGGGACATCCCCCCCCCC
>LDKF01005054.1:0-10326 GCA_001026735.1 Rotylenchulus reniformis | reverse complement strand
GCTCGGACTTTTCGTTCTTCTTCCAGCTGTTCCTTGGTCAGACTTGGGCGGATGATCAGGCGCTTCCATCGGTCTTCTTCCTTCATTTCCATCCGACACCTCTTCCAAGCTCCAAGTGTGCGCCGTAGGTAGGTGCTCGCCGGGAACACCACCTTCATGAGCCTTGGTCCACGCCGGTTTGGATCGTCCCTCCGCCCCATCCGATAGACAGCGCTCGGCTCCACTTCGATTCCGAGCTCGTCGAGCACTTCTTCCACCGCATTTTTGTCCGCCGCCACGCGCGCGCTCGGCTTTCCTTCGTTAGACTCCTGCAAACCGATCAAAACGACCGACCTCTGCCGTTCCTTCTCCTCCACAGCGCTCGCGTCCCCACTGTTCAGCGCCATCTTCGCCTCCACTCCGTCCAGGCGCCCATTGATCGCCTTGAGTTGGTCCTGGATCCCCAACAGGATGGTGTTCGTGTCATTGTTGCCGCTGCTGATTGGTGGATGCTGCTGCTCGTTGCCTTCCAATTTGACGAGGCGCTGGGTGAGCTGGGCGATCGTTTCCTGCAGCTGCTTGATGAGGGCGTTCTGGTCGTTTTGCTGTTTGTTGTTGTTTCGGATTGTCACACCGTTGTTCATCGCAATAAAGTCGGATTATTGATTTGTTTAATCTGTTAATCTCAAGATTGGGTAATTAAACCAAAAAATAAATTTAAAATAAGACGATTCATCCCATACATAATAAATTAATTAGCAATTTGTATGCTCTTTATTATGCTTTGGCGAAATAAAATCAGCGCAGAAAAGCCAGAGAATTCCAAATTTGCTCAATTTTTTGCTCAAGGTAAGCTTTTTGGAAAAATTTCGCCTTATTCTGGGGTGCCGGCGGTCCCGATAGGGGCCGCCGGAGAAAATTTTGAGAAATTAGTAGAGCCCGGACAGCGGCTTCTGTCTGGGCCCAGATTTCTGGGTTGAAAGCCGGGAGTACCTGGTTTCTGGGTTTCTGGTTTTAAAACCCAGAAAAACCAGAAACCCAGAAAACCCAGAATTTTCCAAAAACCTCTGGGTTCTGGGTTTTGTCGGAAAATTTCTGGTTTTCTGGTCTGGGTTATGAAATTTTTTTCTGGGTTTTCTGGTTTATTTAAAAACGGGAAAATTTGAATAATAAACCAATAATTTTTCAAATTGCTCCCTGATTTTTAGGCTTATGTTTTTCAAAAAAAATGCAAACCTTTAAATTTCAGAAAATTCGTACGGCAAAGGCTTTTTAAGAAAATTTTCGAAGGCTAAGGTTTTTAGAAAATTTTCGAAGGCCTAAAGTTTTTTAAAGAAATTTTTCGAAGGCTTAAGGTTTTTAAAGAATTTTTTTGTTTTTTTAAAAAGGTTGGCAGTTGGATGCCCGGATCTTATATGTAATTTTTTTTGAAAACTAAAATTTAAGTTTTAAAAGTTAAAAGATAGAAACACAGCGGCCCAGCCGTCAACCAAACACATTGCCAAATTATGCCAAAATTCAAAAAATTAACTAAATAGCTTTGTCCTTCCAAAAAAAATCTTGCATTAAACAATGAAAACTAACATCATCATTGTTGTAGAAGCTGCCTGTATTTCCAATATATAATTTTGCTTTTAATTCTTTTCTTAAAACATTTAATATTTCATAGTTATGATCCATTCTTTTTTATTACAAATATAAAATCTTTGAATAAATCAATATACATAACTCCACTTCAATCCTTTATTCCCCCATGTTAATGGATAAAATTAAGTCTCTTCTTCAATTTAAACTTAAATTTAAGGGGTTCTACATGCTTTTAAGAAAGTTATAGTGGGAAATCTTTTAATTTCGGCTAAAAAAATTATTTCGTGTCCAAAAGAACTCGAACCTCCTTTCAATTGACTGGGGTTTCATAGCGCGATAACCACTAGGCTATAACGGCAATTATTTGTGTGGGTTGACAGCCTCTGTGGCGATGGGCCGCTGTGTAGAAATTACTAAAAATATTGGAATTTTTCCTGAAATTCGTCATTGAGAAATATTCGAAAATCCGACGCTTTAGCTTTGTGCCTTAAAATTTTAGGTCCTAAGAACTAATAAGAACACCTTCGAATGTTGGCGACATTTTGATCCGCGGCGTTTTGAGTTTTGACTTATTTTGCTCTCTAACTCTCAACTCTCTATTGTTCTGCCTCATTTTTGCCTATATTATAAAGTATTAACACATATTTTGGCAAAATGTTCTTCGAAAAATTCGAATTCTTCGTCAAATTCACACTTTTCCACTGTAAAATATCCATCATTCTGGACCCAGATGGGAAATACCTGGTTTCTGGGCTGGGCTGGAATTTCGGGATGGACCTGGTTTCTGGGCCCAGCTTTTCAAAACCCAGAAAAACCAGAAACCCAGAAAAACCAGAATTTCCCAAAAACCTCTGGGTTCGGGCCCAGAAACCCAGAATAACCCAGGTCTGGGCCCAGACCAGGTCCGGGCTCTAGAAATTAGACCAGTTTCTTAAGAAAATTGATCAATTTTTTCAATTTTCCCCCTTCTCTTCGATTTTTTTCTCCCCTTTTTCCTCCGACCCCCTGAAAATTTTTTAATTTTTTCGGCGATGGGGGGGGCAGTTGCCCCCCCCCCCTAGGTACGTCCCTGCCACCGGCCCCAGAATAATCAAAGATCTGCCACATGTTTTAGGGGTTTTAACTTTTAACCTTTTAATCCACCAATTTAATTAGGACAACCCTCCATCTATCTTGAGATAAGCGCTAAAATAAACAACAATTTCAGCCAGAATCGATACCTTTCATCAAGCATCATCATCACTTCATAGTCTGTGCTTTTTCAGCATTTCGACAAACATTCAGGTTTTTTGTTTAACGTTTAACCAACAAATTTCAGTATATTCAAAGCTCAAGCACAATCTTCGCCTACTCAAAATCGATTTTTGTCTTTAGACTTTGGGAAAATCTTAATTCCCAGCCAATTAATTATTTATTCATGCGTCTTTTATAATTATTAATTTTGTTAATCATTGGCATTTGGACATCCCTCACGACTGTTTCCGATGCATTTTTCTTCAGGAAAAAACGGAGGCGGAATAATGTTTTAAGTGGTCGCTGACGTCAAAAATCCATTCAATCACAGTCACAGGATGTCCTCTATCCGCGGCGTTTATCCCCCTCACCCTTCCTCCTCCGACTTAATCTCATTTTTTCCGTTGCCTTTGTCTTCATTATTTAAGAAGCCATTTGCCTTTGCCGACCAATTTCCATTCAGCAGGTTAGAGAACTCTTAACCAGGGGTCGGATATGTTCTGATTTGTCAGAAATGTTCTGATTTTGAGGGTTCAAATCTGACAAAATTAAAATGTTCTGATTTGTCAGATTTGTTCTGATTTTCGACCTCCGTTCTTATTTTGTCCTGATTTTCGAATTTTTTTTTACTGAAATTCCTTTAAAAAGTGACCAATTTCTTAAGAAAAGATATTTAAATTTTCAAAAATTTCTCCGGCCGCCGTCTCCACAATATTAACGGCATATTTCTTCATAAAATGCAAAAAATTGATCAATTTCCTTAAGAAAATTCGTTAAAACTTCAAAAAATTTTCCCCGACGGCCCCTATCGGGGCCGCCGGGGACCCCCTCCCCCATTNCCCCCCCCCCGAAAATTTTTTTTTTGTTAATTTTTTCTGCCACCATCCCCCCCCTGATTTTTTTTTTCTGACTACCTAACTGACAGTGTATGGTTTACCCATTTCTTCTCCCAAATTGTTGGGATTGATCATGGGTGGTGAGAAATGCGATTTTGAAATAATATTAAATAAATAAATTGTTTTACGATAGTTTTTAAAGCTTTTTACAAAATGTTCTGATTTTTGAACATGAAATCTGATTTTTTGAGCTAAATGTTCTGATTTTGAAAATTTTGAGATCCGACCCCTGCTCTTAACTCCTTTAAGTTCACAAATTTCAGTTTTAAATTCATTTTTTTGTTTTCGAGAAATTCTCGAAATTTTCAGGCCAGAGCATACCCATGAATAGAGCAATCGGTCTAATTTTTTTATAAATTTTAAAATCATTTTTAATTCTATTTAAGACTCGAAGTTCGATTTGAATGCCCGAAATTTCAAAATTTTTAATTAATCCGGATTTTCCATCGCCGACCAATTCCCACATTAATGCATACACCAATTCCTCGCTCATCTCATGTCAGTTCTTAGTCTCACACCTCCTCCCATCCCCGTCCGTCGTCATTCGTCGGTGACGGTCGCCCAACGGTCGCCCAATGTGTTTGGGGTCAAAGTCCATCCATATCATCCATCCATCCCCATTCGCCCACCGACCATCCGACCACTGCTGTGTTAGTCAACAGCGAGTCGCTGGAGATTGGAGAGATGGGGATGGATGGATGGATCCCCACAGAGCGCTCGCGAGCGCTCTGGGAAGGGAACAAAGTGCAGAGCAAAGCAAGGGGAGCAGTTGGGGAGAGACGGCGACACGTGGTGTGGTGGGCAGAGGAGGAGCCGCCTCATGGGAGGCGGGGGAGCAAGGTCCATCCTAGATGAGCGTAGTCAGCCATAGTCACCCATCCCATTCATTTTGCTCTCTCAAAAAAAATTTTTCTTTTCGTTCAGCCCGAAGAAATCAACATCATAAAATGCTTTTTACCTGCCCTCGGGCGGGGACTTTTGCCCCCCACAAATGTTGTGTTCATTCCTCTCTTTTTTCCCGCCGACCAACAAACACATTTTCCCCCATCGGGACCTTTGCTTTCTTACCTTGCCCCCCCCCCTCTCCCGATTACCCTATTACCTCCGCCGCCATTCGTACCAACCGAAAACTTTCCGCCGCCGAGCGGAAACACGTCAGAGTCGGATGGTTTATTAAATCAAACATATAATATAATATGTGGGGGGAACCCACCGGCGGCGATGGCGAACGAGCGCGCTCTTTTGCTGATGGCAATTTGTTGATGATTATTATTTAGTTAGCGATGAATTGATAACATTGGTCTCTCTCCCTGTTCCTTCCACCACTTTTTGCTCTCATCACATCATCATCATCGGTTCATCAGCACAACAAAAATTAGAAATTTCTTCGAAATGTGTGTGTGGGTCCCGATTTGGAAACCGATCAGGGCCTTGTGTACATATATAAATTTCCGTTGGGCTCCCATTCTCTCATTGACTTATCAGAGGAGGCCAAAATCCAATGAAAATTGGAATAATTTTTATGATTTTCGCGTTTTAAATTTAAACCCTTCGTTGAATTTTACATTTCCGCGCATAAATCCTTAACTTCTTCATCAGCCTCTCTTCTGCTGCAGGATGGCCGAAGCCCGCAACATTGCCGCGCTGAGCTTCTCGGTCTCCCATGATGGCATCGCAGTGTCCTATGACCAGGAGGTGCTCAGCGAGATTTGGCACACCTTCTCTCGGGGCTACAAGCGCCGTGTTGCGCGGTTCAAGGTGAGACACGCTGAGATTTTTAATTTAATTTTTATTTTGCTGAATTTTCCCTGCCTTTAAGTGGATTTCAAACTTCAGACCTAAACTTCATTTTCACCAATTTTTTCCCCTAAAAATTTAGTTATTCTTCAATATTTCAATAATCTATCATTTTTCAAAAATCTTGCGTATCCCTAAAAATGCCAAAAATCTTACTAACTTAAGGCCCGAGTTTCATTGAATTTTTATTAATTTAAAAAATGATTTTTCTTTGCTTTTAAATTTTTAATTTTCTTCTTGCAGAACAACTTTGTGGCCGGCATTTTCCCCGCCAACTTCCTGTCCCTGGGCATCGTTGTGGCCTTCACTTCCGCCCTCTACCTCGCCTTCGACCTGGACTTCACCCCCTTCGGCCTTGCCCATAAGCTCAACAACTTTGCCTTCTACTACATCACCGGCGATGGTGTCTTCTCCAGTCTGCTCTCCGCCCTCCTGGCCGGTTCTATATTCTGGTCAGATCCAAATTTTTATTCAAAAAAATTTGTAAAATGTGAAAATTTCAGGTTTATTTTGGTGCAATTCTTCCGTCTCCTGCTGAAATGGTTCCTCATTTACAAGGACTGGATGTACGAGTCACCGCACTCGGGCCAAATTTCGCGTACCACCAAACTTTGGGTTGGATTTTTGTATTTTAGAATATTTTAATTCAATTTTTGCGCTTTATAGTTCTGGATGCTGCACAAGATTGCCAGATACGAGCCGATGACCCACTCCTTCCAAGGTGCCTTGCCCCATCTGCCACTCCCGTCAGTGGCCGACACCATGAAAAGGGTAAAAACCAAAAATTTATGAGGACTTCATTATTAATTAAATTATCTAGAAATGCTATCCAAATTTAATTTATTTGCAATTCCAATTTCGAAACGTGGGAGTAACGTTTCAGCGAGTAGAACAAAAAAAATTTTTTGGTGAGATTTGACAATTAATTTTTCATTATAATTTCTCATTAATAAATTTATTCGCAGAATTTTAAACAAAATTCATTTTATAAAACAACATTTTCAGCACCTCCGCTCGATGCGTCCTCTGCTGAACGACAAGGAGTATGAAGAGCTGGTGGATCTGAGCGAGAAGTTCCAGAAGGGACTGGGCATTCGTCTCCAGCGCTACCTGTGGCTCAAGTCCTGGCTGTCCACCAACTATGTGACCGACTGGTGGGAGAAGTTCATCTACCTGATCCAGCGAGAGCCCATCATGATCAACTCCAACTATTGTGAGGGAAGGGACGCGGGTTCGGAGGACAGGGGTCCGATCTATAAAAAATCAGCAAAATTACATTTTTTTGATAGCACTAAAAATTCGGTCGGACCCCTGGGTTTTTCGCATTTTTGGGTCATAATTTTTTGTGCTGTAGACTTTTTGGACTGGGAAATTTCAGACGGGTTCGACACGCTCAACCAGTACCCGACCCACAACCAGGCCGCCCGGGCAGCCAATGTTACCTGGGCCGCGCTGTTGTTCCGCCGGATGATCGAGCGCCAGGAAGTGTCTCCGGTAAGTCAATTTCCCGATTCATATCAACAAATTAAAAAAAGATATATCTAAAAATATATAAATTTTCACTATTTTTGAAATTTTTTACTGTATTAGTCAATCTTTAATGTATGATGTTAAGTTTGCCATCAACCCTCGTGCCAAAGTGCCATTCTGCACCATGCAATACTCGCGTCTGTTCAACTCCTGCCGAGTTCCGGGTGAACAAATGGACAGCTTCCGCATCTGGGACGATGCTCGACACATCGCGGTCTATTGCAAGGGTTGCTGGTACAAGCTGAGAGTGCACACGGGCACAAGGTGCTTTGATTTGATGGATTTTCGGATTTTTTTCATGCAAATTTTTGAATTTTTCCCGCTTTTTAGACTTCTCGAACCCTGCGAACTGCAGGCCGCCTTCCAGGGAATCCTGGACAACGGGGCAGAACCCGCGCCGGGCGAGGAGAAACTGGCCGCTCTGACCGCCGGCCGTCGCGACCATTGGGCCCGGGTGCGCAAGGAACACTTTACCAACGGCGTCAACAAACAATCGCTGCGTGCCATCGAACGTGCCGCCTTTGTGATCATCCTGGACGATGAGTCGGTGTTCTATGACCCGGTCACTTCGATTTTTGATAACTCGATAAAAAAAATTTAATATGAAATTTTTCTTTAAAAAATATTTAATATGAAATTTTTCTTTAAAAAATCTTCTGATTTGGGCACAAATTTATTTCTCCATTTTAAGGCGGACTCTTCCAAGCTGGACCGTTGGGCAGAGAACCTGTTGCACGGGAAGGGCTATGACCGGTGGTTTGACAAGTCCTTCAACTTCATCATCTCGAAGAATGGCCGGATTGGCATCAACACCGAGCACTCCTGGGGTTGGTTTTTCGTGGATGAAAATTCGGAATTCAGGATTTTTACTAAAAAAAATTTTCAGGCGATGCCGCTGTCACTGCTCACTTTATGGAGTTTGTGGTGCTCAAGGACTACTGTCTCCAGGGATACACACCGGAGGGGGACTGCAAGGGCGTGCCCAAGCAGGTCATCAATGCGGAACGGCTCAGATGGGAGTTGGACGACGAAGTTCAGGTCCGGGTTCAATCACAAAAAAATGTTAAAAGAATTTTAAAATGAAATTTAAGTTCAGGATTTCCTAAACTCCCCCATTGAATTTTCAGAAGAAAATCGACGTCTCACTGCAAGTGGCGGAAACGCTGATCGCCGACGTGGAAATGGCACTGCTGGTGTGGACCGAGTACGGCAAGGGCTTTGTGAAGAAGCTGAAGATCTCGCCTGATGCCTTCATCCAGATGGCCCTCCAACTCACATATTTCCGGGTAATTTTTTAACTATATATATATATATATATATATACTGTATTTTAAATAAAAAAAATTTTCTAGAACCAAGGCATCTTCTCACTGACCTACGAGGCGTCCATCACACGGGTAAGACCAAGATTCTATAGACGTTTTTCTTTATGAAAATCTGAAATTTTTGAAAAAATTTTAAATTGTTAAAATGCCCTTTTACAGCTCTTCCGCGAAGGCCGCACCGAGACCATCCGGTCATGCACCAACGAGTCGTGCGACTTTGTCCGTGCCATGCTGGACCCGGAACAGACGCGCGAGGAACGCCTCCGTCGGTTGCGCAGTGCGGCGGAAAGCCACCAGAATTTGACCAGGGACGCCATGTGCGGAAAGGTCGGTAGTTTTGGTCCATCTCAACCCTAATTTTTCGTTAAAAGATCAAAAATTATGTTAATTTCCTAACTAAAATAAATTTTCCGCATTTTCCAGGGCGTGGACCGACACATGTTCGCGCTGTACGTGATCATGCGCCATCTGGAGGAGTCTTCGCCCTTCTTCGACAAGATCTTCCCGCCCCAGTACCTGTTGTCCACCTCGCAGACCCCGCTGAACCAGTGCGAGACGGAGGCCGAGGGGCTGAGCATGGACCAGAAGTTGAAGCTGGTGTCNGGGCGAGGACCAGATCTCATTCCACATCTCCTCCAAGAAGAGCGCGGCCAACACGGTGAGCAATTTGGAGTCGCAGAACTTTTTTTGGAATTAAGCTTAAAAGGAATTTTATACTTAAGATTCTAATTTTATTAAGGGTGCCGAGCTTTAAATTTTTTTTCTTTCAAGTAGGAATTTAGGATTTTTATATTTAAGGATATAATGCGAGGGCCATTTCCTATTCCTATTCAGGATTTTGCCACGAGGGAAAGGGGAATCCCTTTTACTTCCTCCCCGACCCCTTCATTGCCCTCCCCAGCAGTTATCAATTTAAGTGATAGGAGAGGATGGTTACGGGCCTGTGATGGGGCATTAGTTATACTTATTCAACTAAACTCATGTTTTTTTGTCCTTAAGAAATTACGGTTTTTGGGGTTGATTTTCATTATATTTTGGCGATTTAAATTGAATTTTATTCTCCAAAAATTTTTAATTTTTGCTCATTTTCAGAGCTCCATCAAGTTCCGGGAGGACCTGAAGCAGACACTGCGCGAGATGCGACAACTGTTCGCGGACCCCAAAAAGGAAGCAGCACTGATGAATTAATCGAGAATATTAAAATAATCTCATCGGCACTTCCTCTTCCCCCTCATCCTCCGTTCATTTGCCGTTATCTCATTCATCCACCATATATACGGTATTACTAACTTCCCATTCACAATTTTTTCTTTTCGTCCTAACTTTTTTTTCCTCCTTATAATTGTATAATCCTTAATGCTCTCCTCTGAACACTCACTCAAAAACCTGAAACTTTGCTTGCAAATTAATCGTTCGTTTTGTTCTCCAATAATCTGCACACTATGCATATATTCTATGGCCATGTTTTTGTTGCCCCTTCAAAATACACTTTTTCCCCCAAAGTTTCTCTGGAAATGGTAAAAGTTTGCTCTTTTTTACCTTTGTGTATTTTATTCTTAATGTCCACCATCAAAGAAAATAAAATTTTGCTCATCAAAATAATCCAAGTTTTTAATATATTTTGAAGGTTCGTTAGGTATTCAATACAATTGATTTGGAAAAATATTGATCAAATTTAGCAAGGGAGGGGGATGAGGCTGATGTGAGTGCAAAATTATGATATTTTCAGAGAAATTCATTTTTATATATTTTTTCCTTTTCCGGAAAGTATCAATTGTATACAAAAAGAATGGGTGGAGGATTACGGGGAAGGGGATAAGCTGATCGATCGGAAGTGATTAAAGATCCTGATCAGTTCTGCCCTGACCCGATCGATCACTCCCTGCGCAGGTTCTCCAGCCGGGCCTGCAGGTCCGCGTCGATGTCCGCCATATTTCCGGCCGCGCCACCCGCCCCGGCGGCCGCCGCCTGCGGCTGTC
>LDKF01005051.1:0-13655 GCA_001026735.1 Rotylenchulus reniformis | reverse complement strand
TTTTATGGCATTTTGTCAAAAATTTGAATGAAAATTTTCAAAAATCCAAATGTAAGGACAAAATAAGGGATAAAATAAGGACAAATCTTACAAATAAGGACATTTTATTTTTATAAGATTGAGACCCCTCAAAATAAGGACAATCCTTATAAATAAGGACAGATCGGAGCCCTGGGATAAAATGAAAATTAGGTCAGTTAGAATTGTTTTATTCCAATTTGCATCATATTTTCATGTCATATTTCTTTTTTTATCACAATAAATTGACGTGCTACGTGCATGACATCCGCAAAAAATATCTGATCTATTTGTCTATTTGATCGACTTGTTAAAACTTTCGTAAAAAGAAGGGCTCACTTGCAGTTTACAAAATACAAATTTTTCGATGCTATCAGCTTGTTCAAACGAGCTCTAAATGTCCAACCATTATCCCGGATAATCAACTTGAACTTGGCTGCTGGACTGTTAAAATTGGAACACTTTTATGAGGTTGGTGTTTGGGTGCTAGGCCGTTTGAAAGAAAAAGTTATTTAGCACATCAGGAGGCCAATGAGGCATTGAGAAATGGCGTTGATGATGAGAAAGCGTTGTTCAGGTCGAAAATTGGTTTATTCCTTAATATTAAAAAGAGAAAAACGGGTGAAAAAGACCGGAATACCTACTTGGCGATTTTGTTAACAAAAGACGACCTTTTCCAACTCCGATAACTTCTATTAAAATCACAGACAGCCCGAAGAGGTCCAGGTCAAAGTTCGAAGCTGCCCATGGTTTCAGACCAGGTTTTAGACAGGAATCGGGCTGTTTATTCTTCCCCCTAATAGCTTATGGGGTGCTGCATCATTTTTTCAAACCAAAAACGGCAAAAATTGGCCATTTCAATGGAAAATTGGCCAATGAAACGATTAGTCCGGTTTACTGTCAAAAATCTGGCTCTAAATCCGAAAAACCGGTTTGGCAATTTTTGACTAGGTTATTTGGGAATTTGTTCTCGAGAATTTCAGTAGACATGATAACTGGTATAAAAAGAAATAATATAGAGCAGACATACATAGAAGCATCTTTTCAGAATTTCAGATTTTTTGAATCATTCTTCATTGAGTTGCATTCACATAAAATACCTGAAGCGAATTTTTTATGCAATGACCTGGTAAATTTTACAATGGAAAGACTACCTGATTTTTCACCCTAAAATTTGATATTTTTCAAAATTTGTATATGGAGATCTTCATCTCGTAACAACAAATAAATTTGTCAAATATGTATAGAGACAGTACCAAATTTCTTTACAGGAAACATTCTCTGCAACCCCAATTTTAATTATCAGAAATTTTTGGACATTTTGCGCCCTCTGTGGTACTGTTTTCTGTTTTATTTTCTCAAAAAATTTTACTTGTTCGTTTGATTTTACTATGGGTTACAAATTGTAACATCATAGTTTTACAAAAATTTTCTACAACAAGTCTGTGATAATGTCTAAGGATTCGAAATTATTGCTAAAAATGGTGAAAAAAGAGTTAGAACAAGGGCATCGGTTCACGGTTTTCGGAGAAATTATCGAAAAATACCGTTATCGATTTCCACCGATCTGTTGGAAGCCAGGATCATGCTGGGTGGTAGCCCAATCGCCAATGTAAGCGAAACAGAAAATGCTTGCAAAGTGAATAAAAGACCATATAATTTCTTTCTCAATTTTTTGATGTTTTGACACAAAGTTCATTGTTTTTTTTTGAAAAGAAGCAATTCAATATTTTTATGAAAATTTCTCAAAAATTTATTTGCTAAAGTGGATAGATTTAACAGTTCAAGCAGCATTCTGTTCTTCATTACTCCGCTAAAGTAATTTTATGAAATAAAATTTCGTTCTTTAATTAAAGCTATTTAAAAATGTTAAAATGGAAAGAAATGAGTAAAAATAAAAAAACAAAAAAAATAGGATAATATTCACCAAAGAGGAAATGTTTGGGAGAAGAGGAGGGTGTAGAGAAACAGATAAAGAAAAATGGTGAGATGTAAAAAAGTGCCAAATGCAAAAGTTTGTTCCAAAAGTTTTGGAAACAACTTGGGTAAAATATAAAAGGTAAAAATGTGCAGAATTTTACTTTTTGATCCTTTTATTTTTCCCATTTCCTTGAAAAAGTTCTATTTTTTCCGAAATACCAATAGGTTTTTTAGCAGATACTTCGAAATTGAATTTAGAAGATGAGATTTTACAGATCTCAAGTTGAATTGAAGCAGAGAACTTTCTTTTATTATTTTTGGCAGTAAAATTGCAGAAGATTTAATTCCAGAGTGAATTTATCTTACATAATATGACTTACAAAAAATCCCCGTCCCGCTCGACCCTAGTTAAAACTGATTAGTGACAATTTGAGATCAAAAATAGGAGTTTTACAACATGTATAATTTTCTTTGTTCTGACATGAGCTTAATCACAATTCTATTGTTGAACTAAATGGTCCCAGTATTTATCGTGCAATATTTTTTAACAAATGATTTAATTTTTAGGATGTTTGTAATTCGAATGTAATGTATATATTATTTTGGGATTCGAATGTAATTAATATATTATTTTTCTATATAACTGATTTTTAATTGGTTATTTCTCTCTAATTTTTCCATAAATCGACATCAATTTAGTAGAAGTTTAAATTGGATATAGTGGGTGTCCAATCTTCAAATGCTCTCAAAACTTAGCAGTAACTACAATAGGTACCATACAGGGCTGGATATCGTAGAGCATATTGCTGTAAAACAATTAAAAATTTTCTTCGCATTCTTCACAAAATCACAAAAAAAAATTTCTGTTATACTAAGGTGTTCCAGTGCTCGTCTAAACAGATCATTCCTTTCTCCGGTCGTTAACAGTAGTACACCCTGGGCTGTGGTTACCCTGGGTTTTGGTTGCACTAAGCCTTTTGGCCGACCCCAGGGTTTTCAACGGCCTAAACCTTTTGATCAATTTTGATGGGACAAACTCTCATTTTTGAATTTAAAAAATTTAAATTCGAAAATCCAAATTTTAAAAATTTATAAATTTAAATTCAATTTTGAAATTAATATTCAATTTTTTATTCACGATTTTTAAGAGCAACAACCTTTTTGACCATTTAGTGGGACGCAAATGCCTCTTTAAAAAGAAAACAGTACAATCCTTTGAGTACCAAAATTTTTTAAAAAATTCTGGCTGCAACACCCTAAGGATTGCCTCAGATTTTTGAATAACCAATACCTTTAGGATGAATGATGATGCTCAATGTAATACCATGCTCAATGTGATGCTCAATGTAATCAATGTAATCAATGTAATACATCTTCTTATTACAAGAATGATGCCCTATTTCCTGTATGATTTTAACCTTCTAATCTCCAGGAAAAGGGATTTTTAATACGGTTGCTATATATATTTTTTACTTTAAAGAAAAAAATAAACTAAAACTCATTTTTCAAAATTAATTAATTTATTTTGAATTGAAGTAAATACAGGAGGAAGGAGAGGGGAAATTGCATAGCAGTGAGTTATGTAGCACAAATAATTTTTAGGTTCCTGTTGGGGAAAGATCAGGCCCTCACACCTCTCTGATCAGGCCCTCACACAAAGATCAGGCCCTCACACATCACATCACACTGATCCATTTTTAAACAGCCAAAACCTTTTAGCCGATTGATGGGGCAATGTCTCTCTCTTTGAAATTAAAAAGTTATGGGGCATATTTAACACCAAATTTGAAAATTCGTATGCTACAAATTAAATTCAAAAATTAAAAAGATTAATCTTTCAAACTATTGCATTTATTTCATTGAATATTACATAAACCCTTTGCACATACATATCAAATCAATGCAATACAAATTAGTTTTTTGTAAATTTTCAAAAAACAAATTTTTATCAAATTTCATCTCCTTACCCTTAATATTGTATTTTCACCTCAGAAAGCTTTTTTTTGAGGAATTAATATTTCCAAAAACATAATCTTTCAATATTTATATATAAACAAATATATGAAGTAACATAAAAGATGTGATGCAAAATAAAGAAAATAACAAATATATCTCCAAATCTTGATGGAATGCGTAAATAATCAATATTTTCAATTATTAGCAAAAAATAAGCCAATAATTGAAAATATTGATTAAATATTCGCATTCAATCAAAATTTGGTTCCAAAATCAATAAGGGACATGTGGGGACCAACAAACTGATGCAAAATAAAGATCAAAAACAAATATATCTCCAAATCTTGATGGAATGCGTAAATAATCAAAGTTTTCAATTATTAGCAGAAAATAAGCCAATATTTGAAAATATTGATTAAATATTTGCATTCAATCAAAATTTAGTTCCAAAATCAATGAGGGACATGTTGGGGCCGACTACAGCTTTTGTGACAATGGGTCGATACCGTTTTGACATTTTCACCGAGTGCACAGTGCCATCCTTCAGATTGGGACGTAAAAAGTTGGGGTACTCCAACGTGATCTCTTCCACATCCTCGTCGTCCTCATCGTTCTCGTCCACCTCCATTCCGCCGCCTCCATATAGTAGAACACTCCGCTTGAAGGTGTCAAAGTGGAGTTGTCGACACGCGTCCGCACTCAGCGTGATCCCCCGCACCTTGAGCACGTGCTTCTCCTCGCCTGTCCTCGTTTCGATCATCCTCAGTGCGTATTGTTTGCATCCCCCGGAAACGAACTCTTTCAGCTCGAAACCGGGATACTCGTCGGACAGGTCTCCCAGGTGTGGGCCCAGTTCCAGTGGGCACCCATCCGCCTCTCGGTAGGCGAAGCACAAACTATCGGTGTCTGTGTACAGCAAAACAGCACCGCTGTCGACCACTTGCTGCATGAGTCGGAGTAGATGTAGTCGAGCAGCCGATGTTGTCCACAGAGAGAGCAAGATGTTGGAGCAGTTGTGCTTCTCCACCCAATCTTTCACCGGGGTGTAGCGGATCAGTACCAAGTTGTCGTTCAGCTGCTCAATGGAGTCAACCTCAATTTTTGGGTCGTCCGTGAAGCGGCGGATCTCAGCTGGTGAGTCGGTTAAGTGCGTCTTGGTCAGCCCATTGCGGAGCGAGAACCGCCCCCAGAGCGAGTTGTTGCACAGCTTGGCGATGGTCCGCTTAGCCTTGTTATGCGCCATGTTCTCCCGCTCAATCTGTATGCCGAACATTTGCTCGCACTCACGAATGAACTGGTCCTCCTCCTCGCGCGAGTGCAGCTCCTCCGGGAACCCGGACGCCTCCGTCTTCATTTTCTGGAACTCGGCGATGTAGCCTTTGAAGGTGTCGTCCGACCACCGGTCCCATTCGATTGAGCGATAGTATCGGGTGCACCGATACCCTTTGTCGAGCGCCGCCCCCAGCTCAATGGATGTTGCCGTGCTCACCCAGCCTCGTTCCTCGTCCGCGTGTCGGCACCGGTAGTTGGGGTCCACCTCTCCGCGCGGAAACTGCAGTGCACACGAGCGACACAACGGAAACAGCAAACGGTCGTCAAACTTCACGGGCAGCACCGGTAGATCGATACGGGGTGGCGGCTCCACAAACACTTTGAGGATCCCTCGTATCGGAATGTCCGCACTGCTCTGCCAGTTCACCTCGGTCTCCGCTCCCTGCATGACGTTGACGCGGACGGGATGCCCCTGCGGATATTCAGTTGTTGCGTTCTCGAAGGGGTAGAGCGATCGGACGTCAAAGAGTTTCATCTTCCAGCCTTCGGGCACTTCAAAGTGAAGTCGGAAGGGCCCGGTGCGTCCGCCAAAGTAGCAGTCACGTAGCTGGATGGGCCCACGGTCGTGGTAGCGCTGGAAGGCCCGCCGCATTGCCGGATCACGTTTCCGCATCTGTTCCACTTCACACTCCCAGTACACCCGGACCTCCGCCGCCTGGGTCCGGAGGAATTCCAGCCGCTCCGCATCATACTCCCGGATCTTGCGCACAGTCTTCCCGTTGTTCATCACCATTTCGGGGTCGAGGAAACGCTGCTTCGGGCAGTTCTCGTGACAATGGAAGTGACAGCCGTTGTATTCTATGATGGTGTCATTGACGGCATCGTAGGCATCCACGGTGTACCGCCCAAATTTCCGCTCTCGGCCAGCTGAGTGTGCAGTCTGCAGTTTTACACCGTGCTCCTCCTCATACCACTGGAAGAATTTGAGGGCCCCCGTACTTTGCGTGTCCACCGTGTCGTAGCCTTTCTCGGGCACCAATGCCAGCTGCTCCGGCTGCAGGTGGTTGAGCCGGAAGTGCCGCATGGAGGCACTGGCGATGGTCAGCGGCTCCCAGCAGATGTCGATGCCGCCGCTGTGTGGTCCCTCCTCCCTCTGCAAGTCCTCATCGCCCTCCAAGTCCTCTTCTTCGCCGTGCAGCCCCAGTTCCATCTCGATGTCGTCCCTCTTTGGTGCTGAGATCTTTAGAAATTCCATCCGGAATGCCACCAGCGCCTCTATCAGAATTTGGGTGTCGTTGCAGCAGTAGGCGGCCAGCTGCTCGTTCAAATTGAACCTCTCGTGTCTGTGCGCTCGGTACCAGGTGTCGAACTTTCGTTGTTTATCCTTTGTCATTCCGCCATACAAGTAGTCCTCTTTGGGCGGTAGCTGGTCCAGCACACGGTCGTAGTTTTCCTCACGGTTTGCCAGGTGCGGGAAGAACTCCTTGTCCTGCGTCTGCAGCCCGAACGCGCCCACCAATGCACCCAGCGCAACCGGCATCAAATTCCAGCTGTCCCGGAAGATCAGCTCCGGGTTCCCGATCCCGTGTGGTAGTTGCGTGCGCGGCACCCGCATCTCATACAGCTTGTTACCCTTGTTGATCAGGCTGGGCTTGAACCGGTTGTCAATCAGTGCCTTGTACACGAGAATGTTGTCGAACCGCCCTCCGTAGTGGGAGAAAATGACGGTCGGGTACCGGTTGTTGAACTTGCGCAGCAGCCAGTGCACGAAGGCGTACACGGGATCGTCCGCACGCTCGCCGTGGTCGGTGGGCGTTTTGTAGTAGTGGCGATGGGAGAAGGTCACTGTGCGGTGCGGGCCGCAGATGGTGCACTCTCGCTGGTTTTGCAGTAACGGCTGGCGCCAGGCGTCGCTCTTGAGGCATTCAGTGCAGACCACCACGGCAGAGATGAAGTTGACCTCATGAATCCTTTTGTCGGGTGCCACCTGCCGATTCTGCGTTGTTTCACAATCAAAGGCGATGATGCGGTATGGGCGCGCCTTCCTTGCTTTCAACGGCTGAATGTAACAGCCCCGCTTCGGATTGTGGTAGATCCGGCAGATTCTGCAAAATCGCTCCTCGCACACGTGACCGGATCGCTCACCACGCGTATTTGCTTTGATATGATAAATTTTACCGCAATCCGGGCACCTTTTTGAGCAGGCACAGTAGTTACTGGTGAGATGATGCTGGTGACAATCGGCATTATTGAACTTCTTTCCACATTCTGCACACTCAACGTGGAAGCCGTTGTCATCCGCCCTGCACGGTCGCCCCACGCCGATTCGACCGCACTGGAAGCAATGGGCGGAGCATTCTGAGGAATGATCCTTAGCATTGTCAAATGGCTTCTCGCAAACGAAGCAGTAGCTGTCACGTCCAAATAAGGCACGGCCTGGGCTGATTCGGATGCCGTCAAAATGTTGTTGATGGTGGAAGATGGGGATGGCGATGTTATAGTTCTCGGCGCCGCAAGTGAAGTCGGGTTTGAAGTGCCCCAGATCGCCAAAAAGAAAGATTTTGAAGCGGTGCCCGTCCGCCGCATAATGCGCGTTCCAGTAAGTGGCAACTCGCCTTGCCCATTGATTTGCATCATAATCCTGCTCGCCAAAGGGTACGCCCACCTCGCGCATCAGCCCGTGCACATCCCGCTTTTGTCGTTCCAGTTGTCGGTTGAAATAGCAGCAAAAATTCTTCTTTGTCATCATTTTTGTATGATAGATTCTGGAAATTTCCAGGGCGTAGAACAGACAGTAGTTGTTGTCCGGATTCTTAATCTCGAGGAGGTGCTGGCGTTGTACTTGGTGAATCACGCCCTTCTTTGTCCGGTTGCCGCTCCCGCGAATCTCCTGTTGTCGAGGGAGGGCGGCGTGGTCGAGCATCGTGACGTGGACGTGGAACGGCTCGCCCCAGAGCGATCCCTCGCTACTTTTGGACTGGGCCACCGCCAGAAATCTGTTTAAAATGCTGTCTACCGTGTTGACTTTGAAGCCGCGCAACGGGATGTAGATGTCTGGGTTCAACAGCCGGGACGACACAGTGAGCCCGAACCGGTCCGGATGCAGTCCATTGTCTTCTGCGGCTTGCCGGGCCTCCTGCACACAATGGTCGAACACGGCAAACAACAGGGATTCGGGATTTGCGGGCAGTTCTTCGATGATGAAGATGGATTTTGTTGTTTCCAGCTTGAATTTGTTGCTGAACTCGTTGACACTGCTCAACTGACGCACAAAAGGTCGCACATCACGTCGTGCGCGCTTGGCCGGCGACGGACCATCGTCAACATGTTCAACGAGGGACATTGGGGAAGATATTATGGATTTTGGGAGATTGTAATTTGGAAATTGTTGAGAATGAATGACTGGGGAGAATGAGTGGGGCTGAGGAAAAGTGAGGGTTTATATAGAGGCGGACCCCTCCCTCACTATGAACATCCCGCGGCAATTCAAATTTTGGACTAAATGCCAAGAGGCGCCAATTTGAATTTCCGGGTTCCTGATTCCCTGAAAACTCATGTAGAGCATATAGGGAATTGGTTCAGACCTTTGAGTACTGTAAAATTTGAATTGGCGTTATGCCAAAATTGGCGCCAAAATTCAACTTGAATTTCCGGGCTCCTGAAACTTGGTATAGATCATATAGGGAACTTATTCAGGCCTCTGATGACTGTAAAATTTGAATTGGCGTTATGCCAAAATTGGCGCTAAAATTCAGATTTGAATTTCCGGGCTCCTGGCGTACTGAAACTTGGTATAGATCATATAGGGAACTTATTCAGGCCTCTGATGACTGTAAAATTTGAATTGGCGTTATGCCAAAATTGGCGCTAAAATTCAGATTTGAATTTCCGGGCTCCTGGCGTACTGAAACTTGGTATAGATCATATAGGGAACTTATTCAGGCCTCTGATGATTGTAGAATTTGAATTGGCGTTATGCCAAAATTGGCGCTAAAATTCAAATTTGAATTTCCAGACTCATGGCGTCCTGAAACTTGGTACAGATCATATAGGCAACTTATTCAGGCCTCTGATGACTGTAAAATTTGAATTGTCGTTATGCCAAAATTGACGCCAAAATTCAGATTTGAATTTTCGAGGGCTCCTGATGCCCTGAAATCCCATGTTGACCATATAGGGAAGTTTTTTCAACCTTTAGGAAAATTGTAATTTTAGTAAAATTTAAATATGATATTGTGCCAAAAATGGCGCCAAAATGCATATTCGAATTTTTCAGACTCCTAATGCTCTGAAAACTCGTGTAGATCAAATAGCGCACTTGTTCAAACTTCTTGGAAATTATACTATTGTAAAATTTGAAATTGGCATATGCCAAAATTGGCACCAAAATTCGATTTTGACTTTTCGGGTTCCTGGCAACCTGAATCTTCGTATAAACCATATATGGAAGTTATTCTTTGATGACTGTAAAATTTGAATATGACTTTTGCAAAGAGGCGCCAACTTATCAATTTGAATCTTTATGGGATTATTCATATCTTTGGTGACTCTAATTTCTGTAAATTGAATTTAGCATTGTGCCAAAATGGCGCCAAATTATCAATTTGAATTTTCAGGCTCTTTGCGTCCAGAAAATTGATGATTATTATTTTTGAAAACTTAGTATGGCGTAGTGTCAAAATGGTGCCAAATTTCAAATTTGAATTTCCAGCTCCAAATTAGAATTTCTAACTTCAAAAATTGATATCGAACAGTTTGCAGACTCATATGACCCAAAAGAGGACCAGAGCGATCATATGAGATGTTCTTTTTCAACCTTTGGCTTTGTGAATTATGAAAAATTTGAATTGTTATTTTATCAAAATGACGTCTATGCATATTTTAAAATGAATATTTAATTACACATAAATATCATAGCATAAAAATTACTGAATATTAATACAGAATTTATTTTCTTAATTTATCAACCAATACTTTTACAAAATGATCACAATTATTATTACAACGATCGCGCAATTCTTGTAAAAAATTTTCAAAATCAAATTCAATTGTGTAAAAATATATAATGTTATAACATAATGGGCACAATAATCTGACAACGGATCTTGCAGTGGGGATTTATTGATCAAACAATGCTTAAAGTTGGAGAGAAATTTCCGGATCGTGAGGGATATCGGAAGACACAGACTATCAAAGTACCAGTTGGTTTCATTTGCTGGGGTGTACATGACCATCCAATGACTGCCCATCCTTTGCGCTTTGTCCAGATGTACCACCACGAAATCATCGATCTATAAAATTTGATTTGCAATTAACAAATATTCTAAATTATTAACATATTTGTTATTCAAAATAATTATTTAATAATTTTATCAAGATTTGGGCATATTTTTAAATTATTTTTGTCATTTTAGCATTTAAAATATTCACAAATTTAAATATTAGGAGATAATTTTGAAAAAACATGGTTATATAATTAATGGAAAGAGGATGAATCTGCTAATAGTTTGGAATTTTTGAAGGAAATATAATATAGAAGATGAAATTTTGAAAATATTAACTCATTAAAGAGCATTTTTTGGGGGAAGCAGTAAAAATGCGATAGAATGTGTGGAGAGATGAAATTAATCAAAAATTAATTATTTTAAAAGAAATTCACGAAAGTATGTCATTCAGAAAGGAGAGATGAAATTAATTAAAAATTAATTATTTTAAAAGAAATTTACGAATGTTGTCATTCAGAAAGCGGGCGCGTATGTGTAAAGGTTATGTTATGTGCGAGTCATGTTGTTTTTTAATAAACATAATATAGAAGATGAAATTTTGAAAATATTAACTCCTCAAAGAGTATATTTTTGGGGGTAAAAATGCAATATTAACAATTAGAAGATGAAATTTTGCAAAAATTAACGATTTTCTGAAGAAAAATGCATAAAATTAACTTATTTTGCGTATAATCAAGAGGCGGAGGTGCGCATGTGTAAAAGTAAGGTGTGTGTTTGTGTGTATGTGTGTCTGTATGTGTGTGTATTTATGTGTGTGTGTGTGTGTTTATGTGTGTGTGTCTGTGCGTTTATGCAAAACATAAATTAGATCCTCTGTTGGACACCCGACTTCTTTGAAACTCTGAGTTCCTCTGATTTCTTCCAATAATAACCTCTGTTTTTTCTGGAACCAAGTTTAGAATGAATAAAAAATTAATATTTAAGTTGGCGTATTTTTTGATAACTCTTCCAATATTAATTATTTACCCTATTATATAGATTTGGATATAATAGTTATGTCAATTTTAATTTTAATTTTTAATATTGACAATATTTATATTAACCAAATGGAAATGAAATTTTGCAAAATAATTCTTAAAAGTGTACATTTTTGAGGGCAAAATGCAATCTAAGGATGAGAATTTTTTCATAAAAATAAGGATTTTTAAAGGAAAGGGATAAAATTAACATATCATATGTAAAATACATGGTGTATGTGGATGCGAAAGTGGTGTGTACGTATGTGTTGTGTATGGTCTACATGTGTAAAAGGGTATATCTATAAGAAAATAGCAAAAATAAAAACAGATATGTCTAAAACCGGAAAATTCATGTGTATGGTCTACATGTGTAAAAGGGTACATGTATAAGAAAATAGAAAAAATAAAAACAGACATGTCTAACCAAAAATTCATTGCATTTTTTCGATACGAATAATTCTTTGATCCATTCATCACCTCCTCCCATCGATTCAGACTGACAGTTGATATGCATCCACGGGTGGGACATCCAATTTCACTGAAACATCGGGTTCACTGCACAGATCCTCCACCTCCGATGGCGTCCAACAACGCCCCATCGATCACAAGCAAAGAGAGGTGCGAATAATTATCGTTGTCCATCGGATGTGGTGTGGCTGACCAATCTGCTATCTGGCCACTCTGCTCACAATCTCCTTGGACATATTCTACACATTCCGAACAATATATAGCATCCGGCTAGCACCGGAGCTGAAAAGGAACGACAGACGACGGAATGGTTGGGCGGGAAATCGAACACCTCTTGTGCAATTGTCGCGCGAGAGCAGGAATTTCCGGGGTTGTTTTCCCTTGGGCAGGATCCCGACCTATTTCCCATCCTACTCTATGGTGCCCATAAGAATCTTCTCTGTATATCTCACTTTTCCCTTTTTTCCTCGATGAAAAAGAATATAAAAAAGTAGAGAAACCATTCACTTCATATCGTTTTCTATTTATGGACACTGATTGAAAAACCTTGTGCTGTAGTTCTAACATTAATCGGTAGAACCTATTCCTTTCAGTTATCTACAATTATTGTATAATGACAATTTGATAATTGTAGATTGATGGATTGGATAAAAATGGGAGAGAGTGTAGAACCAAGAGAAATAAATAGAGATGAAAAAATGATTGCATAGGAAATGATCGCTGTTCTATATAACAACAAATTTCTATACAATACACAGACTTCCAACACGTGCTTCTCCGCTCCTGACCTGACCGCGTGTCAACCATCCTCAGTGCACACTTGTTGCATATCCCAGAAGGGAAATTTTTCAGCTCAAATCTGGGACTCGTCAGAGAATTGTCACAGAGGGGACCCGCTTCGAGGGGGCAATCATCCGCACACTGTCGGTGTATGTACAGCAAAACAACACCGCTATCGATCATCTGTTGCATGAGTTTAAGAAGTAGTCGGGCGGTCGATGTTGTCCACAGAGAGAGCAGGATGTTGGAGCAGTTGTGTTACTCCACCTAGTCCATCCTTCACCGGGGTCTAGCGGATCAGCACCAGTTGTCGTTCAGCTGCTCTATGAAATTCACCTCGATTTTGGGGTCGTACGTAAGTCGACGGATCTCTGACGGCGAGTCCATCAGGTGAGTTTTGGTCAGCCCATTTCACAGCCTTCACCTTTGTCTTCAAACCTTTGAATGCCCCGTCCGACCATTGATCCCATTCGATTGACGATAGTACCGGGTGTACCGATACCCTTTGTCGAGTGCCTCGACCAGTTAGACGGATGTTGTCGTGCACACAGACGACACAGCGAAACAGCAGATGATCGTCAAAGTTCACAGTTCGATACGGGAGGCGACACCACAAACTTCTTGAGGGTCCTGCCTTACCGGAATGTCCGCTCTGCTCCATCAATCCATCACAATGATCGTTCCCTGACCCCCTATGATCATTCCTGAGCCCCTCTTTTCACGTTCACAAAGGTGTAGAGCGAACGGTATTCGTTCAACTTCATCTTCCGGCCCTCGAGCAATTTAAAGTGTAGTCGGAGGGGACCCAACAAAAAAACTTATCATAATAAAAAAGAAGTATTGCGTCCTATCAAGTGATCAAAAAGTTTATATATTCAAAAAATGAGAATTTTAAATTTTCAAATTTGGCGCCAAATTAGCCCAATACCTAATTTCCAAATGGGATATTGCGTCAAATTGAATGGTTAAAAGATTTTGGGCATTCAAAACCCTGACG
>LDKF01005049.1:2309-13932 GCA_001026735.1 Rotylenchulus reniformis | reverse complement strand
GCATCTTGATTCTCATCTCTCTGATCCTTAATCTACTCATTAATCATCCCCTCCCTCCTTTTCATCAATTTTGTTTTGCTGATCTACCTTTCACAATGTATTACAATGTCAACATTTAAGTGTCATTTTGCTTTTGCTTATATATGACCTTTGTTGGACGATAAATGAATGAATAAAATGAATGAACATTGACATAATACAAAGTTCGGGCCAAGGAATGCCCAGTAATATTGAATTAAGATTTAATTGGAGTCGACTAACTTTTTTAACTACAAAATCACATCAGTAAACAATAAACAATTTAAAATAATATTTTTAGCAGAGAAAGTGATGTGCAGAGCATGTCGGTTGAGCAAATGCTTGGCGGTAGGGATGGACAGGAACGGTGAGTGACTATGGTATTACATATTTTACGGGTCGGTAGAATTTAGATTCAGGGGGCGGGGAGGATAAAAAATTCATATGGTAATGATCAGAGAAAATTGAGTCCAAAAAATCAGAATTTTAAGGTATTCATCCAAGGAATTAATCACCAATTTCATCCTTCAGCGGTTCGCATTAGCAAAGAAGCGAGCGATCATCCGCGCAAGGGCCGTGCCTATTTCACCGCCTCCGGACTGCGCAGGAACAAACGATTCGCCAGCGGAACAATGGGGGTGGGTGATAAGTGATCAGGGTGTCCCCGACCAGTGCTGATCAGACTATCAGACATGTTCTCCCTCTCTGATCAGCTGATCCAACATGCCCATCCGGATCCCTCTGCTGCTGCTGCTGATGTTCCGTCCAACTCGTCCGCCGGCCCTTCGACAACCTCTTCCTCCCCCTCCTCTTCCTCTTCTGCTGATCAGCAACAAACCCAAAAACCATCTCCGATCAAACCAATGCCATCGCCCCCAAAATGGGACTTGTTGGCGCTGTTTATTGAGGAAGAGATGAGAATTGCGGAACGGAGACGGATCTTGTTCTGCGAGAGGCCGGTGGCCAGTCTTCTGGGGACCAGCAAAACCTGTGTAAGGATAAGCACAGATCATTTACTTTGTTATGATCATTTGATCCGATTTTCTATCTATCTTGTTCTACTAGCTGCTTCTGATCTGATTCGACATGCTTTAGCCCTTTTCTCCGGAAGATCTCCGTCCGTTGCGCTTCGAGGAGTTCCGTCGTTCCATCAGGACACACATTCTGTTGGTCTACGAGTGGTTGCGGGTGTGGCCCGGGTATGGACAGATCAGCATCGAGGATCAGGTGGATGGTTAACGGGGAAAATGGTCCTTGTCGAATTTTATCCATAATCTGATCTGTTACCATCATTCTTTTGGCCGATCACCCACTCTCCCCTGTCCCATCCAGATCACTCTTCTGCGCAAGTGTGTGCTTTACCACACCATTCTGGACCCGTGCTTCCTGACCATTCAGCTCGGCGACCTCAGCAAATTTGTGCTGCCCAACGGGGGTTATGTGTCCGCCAAACAGGACGAAGGGTGGGAGGACGAGCCGGAGATCTCGAGGAACACCAAGATGAGGTAACAGAGATGGGCCCACATTTAAGGAAAACATAGACAGATAGATGGTGATGGTATGCCATGGTAGTGGATAGAAAGGATGAGTAAAAAGACCATTTCCATGGTTAGGCTACCAAGATGATGATGGTTGAAATTTTAGCATCTATTGGCCCCTGTTGGTCCCCTTGATGTGCAACATTGTGGCGCCGATGGTGTTGATGGCCCTGGACTTTGACGAGTTCGTTGCGCTTAAGGCTATTGTGTCATTACAGATGAGTGAGTTTATGTACATCCATCTTGTTCACTATCATCCCTTCCTATTCTTCTTCCTTCATCCATACCCTCATCTTCCTCTTCCTTCCTTCTCCTCCCCTCACAGCTCTTCCGGACATATCTCCCAACGGGCGAGCATTGCTCAGTGCCGAGTTGGGCTCCCTCTGCCGTTCCCTGCACAGTCATTATGCCACAAAATTGGAGTTTCGGCACGACCAAATGGCACTCGCAGAACGATTCGGCAATTTGTTGTTGCTGTTGTCGCCAATCATTGTGAGTTTTTGGTATGGCCCACAGGGGATTTTGGAGTTAGCAAGTTTGAATGGGATAACTTGGTAAAGGTGATATTTGCACATTAACGGAATGAGAGAGGGGATCAACTAGGGGAATTAATAGAAAGGTCTAAACTAAGACTATCAAGATCGTAAATTACTCCCCGTTGAAGGAGACAGCCAACACCTTTGTGGAGAGTCACCACATTGTCCAGTTCTTCGACCTTTGGGAGATGGACTCGCTGATGCTGCAGTTCCTAAAGAACAAGTCCTGAAGGTTCGGAGACGAAAAACAAATAAAAATGAAACTTTTTCATATGTATGTCCTTATCCAGTGGAGGCAATAAGTGTCAGTCCCGCCGAACGGGTTAATAATTTGAATAATAAAAAAATTTTCAATGCCCTCATCCGCTTTTCTCGTCGTCCTTTCTTCCCCTCCTCTTCCTGCTGTTCATCTTCCGTTTCTTCTGGCCTTTTCCGTTCGGATAAATGCGCGAAAAGTGGTCTCATCCTCATCCCCCTCCTTTCTCTTTCATTTTGTCCCCAAAATTGCCGTCCCTTCACCCTCACTTTAGCGGTCAAAATGAATATAAAAGGGATGAGGACACACACATAATTGGAGGATGGAGGGGAAGGGAAGGAAGGGATGGGCAATATTTGCATGGGCGGACGATGAAGAAGAAAGAAGGATGGAGAGAGGAGGAAGAAGGTTGCATAAGCACAGAAATTGGATCATCCGCCGACGGATGAGGAAGGGAAGCGGAGGAAGAAGGTCAAAGAAGGCCGACACCCCGGAAGGAACCGAAACCATTGAAGCGCCAAAATTGGCCGAACGATGGCCAATCATCGCAAATAATTACACATTTGATAGCCGAGTTGATCACTGATCATTGAATCATACTATCCTAAAAACCTTTTTCCCTCATCGTCCACAGATAAGTGACACTGACGATGAGATTGTTTCTTTTTTCTTCCTCTTTCTTTCTTTTTTTCCTTAATTCGATTACCTCTTCAGCCCCTTCTCCTTCCCCACAATTGTGTCAATTGTATTTTGGATGGGGCGAAGGATTTGTATAATCTGCTTTTAGAATGGATGAAGGATGGAGCACAGGGCAGGTGTGAATTGAATTGACGGGGAAGAGGATGGATGGAAGGAATAGAAAGGAAGAAATTATTCGGATGAAGAAGACAACCTAAAGGAAGATATGTAGGGGTAGAAGCCAATTCATTGGACTCTGGATGATCGAGATCGGTAAAGTCCCACCAGCGGATGAACAATCAACTTCCCCATCATGATCATTTCTCATTCACAGTTTTATTTCAATTCGATAAATTTTCGGTCTCTTGAGAAAGGAAGAAAATTTTGCTATTAGTAAAATTCTTTCCTAGAAGAAGTTGGTCATCCATTTCTTTACTCATCATATCTTCCTTCCCTCCGCCGACCATTATGGCTCCTTTGGGAGATGGGAAATGGGACAATTTGGCTCATCATCGCCATTCGCCACCACCAAATCCCTTCAAAACCAACCCAATTTTTGCACCATCCTGATCCCCCGGCCAAATCCCCCGAGAGGACTTTGGCACCCATCATCATCATCATNATGGATGAAGGATGGAGCACAGGGCAGGTGTGAATTGAATTGACGGGGAAGAGGATGGATGGAAGGAATAGAAAGGAAGAAATTATTCGGATGAAGAAGACAACCTAAAGGAAGATATGTAGGGGTAGAAGCCAATTCATTGGACTCTGGATGATCGAGATCGGTAAAGTCCCACCAGCGGATGAACAATCAACTTCCCCATCATGATCATTTCTCATTCACAGTTTTATTTCAATTCGATAAATTTTCGGTCTCTTGAGAAAGGAAGAAAATTTTGCTATTAGTAAAATTCTTTCCTAGAAGAAGTTGGTCATCCATTTCTTTACTCATCATATCTTCCTTCCCTCCGCCGACCATTATGGCTCCTTTGGGAGATGGGAAATGGGACAATTTGGCTCATCATCGCCATTCGCCACCACCAAATCCCTTCAAAACCAACCCAATTTTTGCACCATCCTGATCCCCCGGCCAAATCCCCCGAGAGGACTTTGGCACCCATCATCATCATCATTTTCGATCTATCTTCCTCACCAACTTCTTCCCGCGGTTCCTCCAATTTGCATTTGGCCACCAATCTTCCCCTCCCCAAAGGGCATCTTCCCTTTCCTCCCTTCCTTCCTCACAGAATATGGCCAAATTGGAGTCCCCGGGGGTCAGGACAATGGCCCCAAATTAACTTCTTGGCCCCAGATTTTGACAGGAAAGGATTGGTGAGGAGGAGCCATTGGACCGTGTGTTGTGCCCCCGGGGAAATGTCCAGCTCAGCAGGAGGAGAAGTGGGAAGTGCACTTTCATTCTTCTCTTCTTCTTCACCCTGTATAGTACCAATCAGCAGCGACACGAAAGTTGAGGAGGACGGAGAGGAAACTTCCTCTGTGTGAGAGAGAGAGAGAGAGAGAGATGTGCCAAAAGGTCCACAGGAAGGAAGGAGGTGGAGGAAGGAGAAGAAAGGAAGAGTACGGTCGGTGGAAGGAAAACTCCCCCTCCCCCCCCCCGTTCCATGATGTAAAGCGCTCCCTTCCGCATGACAAAGAGAAGAAGGGAATAATGATACACCCATCCGCTTCCTTTTCTTCCATCTTCATTCATCATTAATGCACGCCCGGATGATCGTCCCGTATGGGCCGGTCAGTCACCTCTTTATCCTGCGCATCCCGACTGAATACATAATGGCCAAAATGGAAGGCGAACGCACACATAAAGGATGAAGAGAAATGAGTGAAATGAGAGCACACTTCAACAGGGATTAGATGTTTAGAGTGTCGGAACCGGTATCATTCTGGAACTTTCCGATTCGGAGCCAGTATCGTCCCAGAAATTCCGGAGTCGGAATCGGTATCGGAACCGGTATCGCTCCTGAAAACCAGCAACCTCATGCCTTCTTCCTCTTCATATCGTCCATTTTTGGTTCTTCATCAAATGATTTTTCATCATTTTGCTTTCAAATTTCAAAGAAAGAAAGCGGATGCGAGGGAGGAAGGAGGGAGGATTGAGGTTAAACCCACCTCATCCACAGAACAGCAATCATCGCTTTTCCTCCTCCTTTCTTCACCATCCGCCTTGGTTCTTCCGTTCCCAATCCGCTTTCTTCATCCCTCCCATTACCATTTTTGGGCTTTAATAGTGGCGCATAGACCCCCTCCATTGAAAATTCCGGAAGATTGTCCTTCGAAATCAGAAAAGTGGCGACAGGTGCGGAAGGATGAAGAGGAAGAGGGAAGGAAGGGAGGGAGGAGTTGCGCGATTTTGTGTGCGAAGGCCATGATTGGTCGCGCGGATTGTGCAACCGACCGACCATGCCCACAGCTGCCAAAGTTGTCCCTCAAAGTTGTGCCGACATTCCCCGTGCCACCAACTTTACGACTTCGGCAATCATGGCACCCCTCTCCCTTCCATTTACATTTACACCAGATTCCGGGGATCCCTTTGAGATTGCCGACTAACCAGCATTGCTAGGAACAGGAATTCTTAATTCGGTGAATCACAGCCGATTTATCGAGGTTTCGAAATCCTCAGGGTTTTAAGCCAAATTTTCGCCATCCATCCATTCTTCCGGCCGTCACAAGAAGTACCAATTTCCACATTCGTTGCTCACTCAAAATTACCGTAATTGGGTGATTGAAGGGAGTGGGGAAGCAGGGGTAAGGACAACACACAACTGTCGCCACAAAGGTCAGCAGTCATCCATCCCCCGGAGGTTGGGTCAATTAGCAAAAATGGTCACTGTTGTGGAGGTCACAGCACAGTCGGGGCCCAAGGGTCTTGACTTCCTCCTCCTCCTCGACATCCATGCAATCCAACACCATCATCCGGATGGCCCCAGCAATTTTCTTGCCATGTCCACTATGCCCATTGTTTGCGCCAAAGTTGCGCGGATGCCCCCCTCCCCGTCCCGTTCATTGTACTTCCCCCGAAAATGGCATCCTTCGTCCCTTCCCTCTTCCTGTCCCTCCCCAAATTTTGTNACAAGAAGTACCAATTTCCACATTCGTTGCTCACTCAAAATTACCGTAATTGGGTGATTGAAGGGAGTGGGGAAGCAGGGGTAAGGACAACACACAACTGTCGCCACAAAGGTCAGCAGTCATCCATCCCCCGGAGGTTGGGTCAATTAGCAAAAATGGTCACTGTTGTGGAGGTCACAGCACAGTCGGGGCCCAAGGGTCTTGACTTCCTCCTCCTCCTCGACATCCATGCAATCCAACACCATCATCCGGATGGCCCCAGCAATTTTCTTGCCATGTCCACTATGCCCATTGTTTGCGCCAAAGTTGCGCGGATGCCCCCCTCCCCGTCCCGTTCATTGTACTTCCCCCGAAAATGGCATCCTTCGTCCCTTCCCTCTTCCTGTCCCTCCCCAAATTTTGTTCCCCAATGCATAATTAGGCACTCTTGAAGAGGAGAAAAGGACAAATCCAATTGGCCAACTCAACCCCCTCTGCCTCCCCTAATCCAAGGTGTTCTCGCGAATCATGGAATTGTTTGCTCCCGATGGTACAATGATGACCCTTATCTCATTAACCTTATCCAATGGATACCGAATGAAAAAAATTGCAAAAATTGTAGAAAATGATCAAATCATCTGATCACTAATGTCCCAGAGCATTTGGTCAATCCGTTCAGCAGCTAGATAAAAAGGACACAAGAATATAAAACAATAGGACGGGGTGTCGCGATAGGTGAATTTGGCCCATCGATGATGTGTTATCATCACCTTTTGATCGCTCTTCAAAATCACTTTCCCACGCCCATCCCTTTGATCAACACACTTCCTGTCTTTTTGTCGGTTTGGACACAAAAATGCGATGGCCACACCGATTGGGGGGGGGGGGAGGGAGAGTTGAACAAATGGAAATTGAAGTGATCGGAAAGGGATGACGGATGAAAGGGGAGAAGAGTGGAAAGTGTGGGGGGAGGGGAGGAATTGGCCACCATCATCATGGTCGATCACACCAATTTAACACATTGCACCGACTCGATTCCACGAATCCATCCAGCTCACCTCTCCCCAATTCCCTGCCAAATTACACTTCCACTTTCATCCAAACTCTTCTCTCACCCCTCCTCTCATCTTAATTCTCTTCTGGATGTATTCTTTCTTTCTCTTCACCCTCTTCTCCCAGCTTCATCCCAATTCTCATAATTCCGTCTGTTCTTTGTCTTCCTCTCCGCATTCTTCAACTTCATCCTCCCCTTCTTCATCTCTTCTCTTCCACTTATTCATCTTTCTTTTCTCGATTCATTCTCGCCTTCTGACCCATGGCCTTCCTCCACCTGGCGTCAATTGGTGCGTGCCTTCTCCCGGGTTCGGAAGTGTACTATCCATCTCGTACCAGGGTCGGGATGATCTTCCCTCCTCCCCTTCTTCCCATTATTCATCCCTTCCAAAATGCCCCAATTAAGGTCTTCCTCCTCCTTCCTCTTCCTTCTCCTTGTGACAGATGGTGGTGTCCCTCTCCTCCTCCTCCCTCCTCCCCTGTGGTGCCCCTGTCTAATCCAATAAAAGATTTATCTCTCCTGCTGCCTGAAGATGACCATCCCGCGCATTTTGTTTGCCTCCTCATCCCTTCCCCAAAGATGGATTTGATGAGGACAAACAGGGACAGGGAAGAAGGATAGAAAGGAGGAAGGATGAGGAAGGAAAGGAGGATGAGGACAGAATGTGCCATCCATCCTTCCGAACCTTTCAATCCTCCATTTGTTCACTGTTTGATGGCCTAGTATAGGAGAGGAACGGGTAGGGAATGGGTTAACAGAGAAACGATAATGATCTGATCGATGGCCAGGTCTGGCCCAAATCACGATTCCTATCCTTCATAAATTCTTGATCATTGTTTCTGCTGATTCAACAAATTCATTGATCACTTTTCTCCGATTCCGATCACTGTTCAGTTCTTATGATTCCGATCCCGATCATTGTGTCCAAGTTGACCCCATCCCTTATGTTTTTGTTCCGCGCGATAAACATCTGGGATATGTGGTCATTGTGGTCAAATTTGGGCTAAAGGTATCATCAACACAGAACAGAGAGATGATGATGAAGATAAAAGGGATGAAAGTGACAAGGACCGGTCATCCACCCAAATCCACATCCCATCCATTGCTCGGAGGAGTCAATTGAGGCAGAGATGGACTGGACATTTGCATATGCCCGCGAGCCCTGGCCGATCCCCCAAAGTGCATTTGCATTTGTAGGGAAGGAGATGATCTCCTTGGAGAAAGGACCTTTGGGTGCCGAAAACAATTGGAAGGGATTTTTAGGGTCGGCGGGCGGAAGAGTCAAAGTGACAAAAGGGGACGGACGAGGGAATGCATTTGCATGGCATGGCCCCTCACCCTCGAGAGTGCCGTTAATCCGTTTTGGCGGATGATCAAAGAGCGCCAAAGGGCCATTTGGTCACCTTAAGGCGAGATTCGGAGTGTCAGAAGGAAGGGCGGGGATTAGTGCGGGACCCCAAAGTGCCAAGATGACATTGGCCCCTTGGCATGCCATGACCGTGTCATGCCCCATGTTTTTTTTGCATTTACACCCTTCCCGCTCTCTTCCATCTGCCCACTATTTTGTCTCTGATTTCGCGGGGGCGTGTCCTCGGGTGCTGGTGGTTCATGTTTGCCCCAAATTCCCGAGAATGGATGGGTTGGTTTTGCTGGGCAGAGTCCCGCCCCTTGGAGGAACCTTCTCCTACTAAAACTCATCATTCGGTCACTCTCGCTCCCATTTTTCCACAATCTTCATCCTTCCATTTTCCACTCACTTCCATGTTCTTCATTCTTCCTCCCCCTCATCCCTCCAATTCTTCCATTCTTTTTTTTCATACCATCCCATTCCCCTTCCCTTCCCTCTGATATCACATCCCGTTAGGTGTCACTCCTCTCCTTCCCCAATTCCCGTGCTCTGCCTCTTGCACTTTCTTCTTCTTCTGATCAGCAATGGGTTCATCACCATCATCATCCTCTATCCTCTTCATCAATCCCAGACCGGTCTTGCCCTCTTCCTCCTCCTCCTCCTCCTCCTCCTCCTCCTCTTCATCCCTTCTTCCAAGCGGCAGATGGATTCCATCGGGTCGGGGGGTCGCCCAAAATTTGAATGTGTCAGCTGGAACGATGAAAGGAAGAAGAAGAGGGGCAGTGGATGAGATGAAGATGAAGAGGGGCAGAGGGGACAGAGGAGACCTGCTGAGAATATGGGGAAGAAGACAAAAAGGGAAAGCGGGGTTTCGCCCCCTCCCTTCTCCCCCCCCCCCTTTCTTCATCTTCATCTCCTTCCTTTCATCACCTTTCAAATCCCTCGAGGGCATTCTTGACTGGATTTTGGATCTCTTCTGATCAGTAGCAGATCACTCTCATCCACAAGAAGAAGCTCATCCGAGCATGTTCTTCCCCCATTCCCATCCATCCTTCCAATGAAGGTGAGACGGGATCAAAGGGTAGGGGTTGGGGGTGTCGAGATCCATCCAACAACATCCTCGAGAGGGAGATGAAGCACTCGAGGAGGAAGATGCGGAGAACACGTTTCTCCCATTTTCCATCGGAGAAGCTGTTCTGGGTCTGGGTCTTCTTCCTCCTCCTCCCTTCCCCTTCACTTTCACTTCCATTGTCATCCTCCCCCTCTCCCCTTCTTCTTCCTCTCCGACCAATTTTCGCTTTTATGGGTAATAAGGGACAACAACGGACCCTTTTGTGTGTCCCTTTTGTCCCCAATTGACCTCCGATTCACTCACCCCCATCACCACTTCCTTCTTGATCTGATCAGTTACCCTTTTGTGTGCTCTAATGACCCAATTCCTCTTCCGAACAGGTCGTCCTCCTCCTCCTCCTTTCTCTTCCGCTCTTCATCATCTTCTTCTTCTTCATCACCTTTGTCTTCTCCAGTTTTTGGACCTCCCAAAGGGCGTCCATTCCTTTCCATTCTTCTCCTTTCCCTTTCGCTTTTTCTTCAAACCTTCGTTAAACGCCTTCCTCCGTCCCTTCAAATCCTTTCTTCCCCCACCTTCCTTCCCCTTTCTTCCTTCCCCTCGGCGGAGGATTAATTCAATTCGCTGGGCTCCGCAGCCCAAAAAGCTTCGGCTTAGGTAATGCCCTCCTGTGCCCCCATTCGCCGTCCCTCCCTTTGTCCATCTTCTTTCTCCTCCTCTTCCTTCTCCTCCTTCCTCTCTTCTTCCTTTTCCTCCTCCTCCTCTTTTTCTTCTTCTTTTTCTTCTTCCCCCTGACTGGCACAAATAATCAATCTTGCCCCTCCTCTTCCCCGGCTTTGGCCACGGTGTGCCAGCCCCCTCCCCCCGGCGGCTCCTGGCCGGTGCCCCCAAACTTTTGCGCCTCCTTCCCCTCCTTCCCCTTTTTCCTTTCCGCTTCCCTGGGGAGGAATGGGCCCATTTCCGCCTTCTCCTCCGCCTCTCAGGAGGCTCATCCATCCTGAAGGTGTGAAGAAGGGCCAACTGGGACGGAGAATGGTGTTTAAACAAAAAAACGGATGGGATGGACGGGCAATGGAAGGTCAGGGAGGAGGGTAAAAAAGCTCCATCACTCACCCTTTCCACCGACCGGACACTTTGGTCAATGGCCAATGCCCTCCACCACCGCCGGTGCAGCTTCAGGTTATCCGTCATCGGCTGGTTCTTCCCCTCTTCCGTCCGAGGCCTGGGTGACAGATCTTCCTTATCCTTCTACTTTCTTCCTCCTCCTTTTCTTTCCGAATTTTATTCTTCCTTATGATTCACTCTTTTCCTCATCCTTTTTTCCTCTTCATCCTACCTCCCTCGATGACCGTAACCTTTCATCCCTCACTCACTTTGCTCGTGCCCACCTGTGGTCCTTTTCCTTCCACTTCCTCATCCCCCTTCCTCTCTTTCTCTCTCTCTCTCTCTCAACATCCCTCCCTCCCTCTCTCCTCCCTCACTCACTCAGCCCATTCGCTCTCCTCGCGAGATTGGATCCACCTGTGCCCATTGGTCCTTCCTCTTCTCTTCCTCTTCCACCTTTTTCCTCCTCCTCTTCTTCCTCCTCCTTCTTTATTGCTCATCCCATCCCATCTCGGCTGTCCCACCGGGCCAAACAGCGGCAGAAGGAAGGAGAGCACTTTTTCGCAAACAAAGAGAATGGGCCAGAGGGACACCGCGATTTATTGGTTTCCGTCCCAGGAGGATGATGGGAGGGAAGGGGAAGGGGAAGGGAGGGCACTCTGGGCCAGGACCAGCAACAACCTCCACTTCCCCTCCCCCTTGGCCTCAATTTTCAGTTCACCTCTATTCTCTTTGGCCAAATTTGGCCACAGATCCATTGCTCTCCAGAGAAGCTCTTAATGAGGCTAAGCCAATCAGTTTTTGTTCTTTCCTCGGGCATAGAGAAAAGATTTAAAAGGGACAATCTATTGTCCCTCGGTAGTACCAAGTAGGGGGATTGGGTATGTTAGGTTGGTCCCTATTGGCCAAGGTTGGTCCCCCTCTGCTGCCCTTTCATCCTTCACCAGGTCCTCCCC